>JAQBSW010005393.1:0-57894 GCA_029291075.1 Eudiplozoon nipponicum | reverse complement strand
TTAGATATGCGGCTCTCACCTTTAGTAGTCTTGCATACATTGTACGTGACTGGAAATGTCAGCTGCACAATTTCTATGCAGTCACGAAAATTAGCTGTTTGTAGCTTTCGCCACACACACACACACACACACACACACATATATATATATATATATATACATATATATATATACATGTATATATATATATACATATATATAGACAATACAATTAAAAAATAATTGATTGCGTGGGTGGTGGTAACAATTCTTCAAATCAAGTTTGCAATCTTGAAGTAAACACCAAACCCATTGTAATTAACCAAACGTCGAACAATATAATAAAATTATCGCCAGTCGCAACGTACTGACGCGATTCGATCTTGCATTATCATCATCAGAGTACGACGGTTAATTGACCAACTAGGATCAAACTGCTTTGTTACCACCACCCGCCCAATCAATTATTGTTTAATTGTATCGTCTATATATATATATATATATATATATATATATATATATATATATATATATATATATATATATATATATATATACGTGTTTGTGGCCATACAAAAAAGCTAATGTTCGTGACTGCATTGAAATTGTGATGCCGACATTTAAAGTCATGTTCAATATATTCAAGTCTACTAGAGATGAGAACCGCATATCTAATTTTGCTTTAGATATTTATGCAACGCGGTTTGACCCTCTCTAGTCAGTTTGGCATCGTGCTCTGTTGATGAACATGGAAGGCCGAAACGCGTCATTGCGTTGCGACTGGCGGAAGGTTTGTTATGTTGTTCGACGACTTGTTCAATACAATGAGATTGAAGTTTACTTCAAGCTCGCAAACTTGATTTAATGAATTGTAACCACCACTTGCGCAATCAATTATTGTTATTTGCATTGTCTATATATATGTGTGTGTGGCGAAAGCTTAAAAGAGATAATGTTCATGATTGCCTAAAAATTGTAAAGCCGGCATTTCCAATCACATACAATGTAAGATTGTTCTAAATGAATTTAAGATTGAGGACAGTGTAAACATTATACCTATCGACACTGTGGCAATAGCCACCTTTAAGACAAATAATGAACAAAGGGTCTTATCTAGGGCAGATATTATTTCAACAGAAATTCCTCGCAGAAGCGCCCGTATAAGAATGAAGTAGTCAGCCCAATGAGAAAAGCAGACTTCGAGCTGAAGTGAACATAAATTAATTAATGTGTAAATTTGTTTTATTAAATCGATGCTCGTTGTGCGAGCAAAATTTTATATATAATTGAGTAAAAATAAAGCATTTGTGGTACATTTAAAATGTCTTCTGATGGGTTGGAAACATTGATTCAGGCATTGACTTCTCAAATGAATAATTTAACTGCACAATTAGGCATAATTGAGGCTTGTCTAGACGATACGCTAATAATAAATACTGACGACATACATGTACGTGGACCATCCAACATAGGTGGACATAACAATGGCGACCGCGCCGAAAAGGAATCAGGAGGAAATATGCCGGCGTTTTCAGCCGAATCGACGAGTTATTTCAGACAGTCATCAGAGTTTAAGCCGATGTTGGCACCACTAGATGTGGAAAGGCCACAGTTGTGGATCGAAAATTTGAAGCATCAGTTTGAGCCCAAAAATTTACTTTAGAAGCACCTATTGTGCGCATGTTTGTCCAGGAATTAGTTGGCCGGACAGTAGCAGTCCAATTGGAATTGCCGGTTGACCTCACGTATGAAGAGTGCAAAAGACGCGTGTTGGATCATTTCAGGGCCAGGCCTCAGGAAGTGTTCTTAGAATTATACAGCCTGAAACCATTAATGGGTGAGATGCCCATGGATACCATGGCACGTATCAAGTGGTGGTTCTCGAAGCTTACCGAGTCTTTACCCGGCTTGCAACCACATGAGGCCATCATGTTCATGCTGCTGGCTCCTACCAGATACGGTGAAATATCCAGCGCCCAGGGAGGCCTTGAAGAGAGACTTCAGGCTCTTCATAGTTCGGCCATAATGACAAACAAAGTGGCAGCTGCATCTCTACGCATGGGTCCAGTTACGACATCTGACAGAAGCGACATACCGTATTGGAATTCTTCGCGGCATAATAAGCAGTTCCTCGACAGAAGGCAACAGCCATTGGCCTGGAAGCAAAGTCAGTATATAAGGACTCCAGCTTCGACGAATACGACGTATAAGCGTCAGCAAAACCCGTGTACTGCTCCTCGAGAACGGCCAGTGCAGTGGGGTAACAGGGTGCACAATCTCACAAATAAAGGTGGAGAGAGCAGGGCACAAATATTAATCCTTTGGTGGCTCCGACGGGTAGATCGAATGAAGACTAGCAGAGCAAACAAAAAAGTGGTCCGAACCAGATGGCCTTTGAAGAAAAGGAAGTGTGGGAAACATTGCCAAATGTAAGAATTTTCATTAATGTTAAATTTTTAGAACTCTTCAACGGACAGCCAGTAATAATGCAATTGGATACTGGAGCTGATGTGTCGGTACTACCACTGACTTGGCCATTGAACAATGTAAAACCTACGAAAGCAAGTTTATGTCAGGCATCGGGCGCATCGATGGTGGCTGTGGGCGGGTGGGACACGAAGTTGTTTATAAATGAAAATGTCTATCATATGTCTTTTGTTGTTTCGAATACGCAAACGCCCTTATTGGGACTTGATTTCATTATAAAATGGGTTAAGACGATAGACTGTCAAAATAAACGTGTATGCCTATCGCGGCCTGAGGGAATAAGTTCAATGGAGTCTATATGTACCTCTAAGATGCAGGAGGAGACCAGTTTTCTGCCTGGGTATTGGAAGAATCTTCAAACCCAATATAACATTATATTCCAACTGCCTGATTGTAGCGAGCGTCCAGTGCCGACGGTCGACCAGTTTAAACTATGACTAGAACTAAATGACGGTTACGAATCACCAAAAGTATATGGTGCTCCTCCAAAGAAATTAGCAGCAGCGACTCGAGCAACCCAAGAAATGATAGAAGCCGGCGTTCTTGAACCGTCATCATCTGTTTTTCGTGCTCCGATGGTTTATGTTACGAAAAAGGATGGTTCGCTACGACTGGCGGCTGATATTTGGCAATTGAACTCAGTAACTAAACCGGACCCGTATCCCATGCCGGCTCTGTGTGATCTGTTCTTACAGTTAGCGGGAGGCAAATGGTTCGCCGTGCTTGATCTTAAACAGGGATTTTGGCAAATAGGCGTGCGGCCCGAAGACCGATGGAAGTTAGCGGTACAAGTACCCCAAGGTCATTTCCAATTCACCCGGGTATCATTTGGCCTTAAAAACGCACCAAAAGTGTTCCAAAGAATGATATAACAGACACCTATTTTTAATTAAGAAAAAAATTCAAATAAATTTTGCAACCAGAAAAGTTATTCTACTAAATTTATAATTTCATATCGAATTTTTAGTTTCCTCATGTGATTAGTAAATTAGTTTAATTACTAGGCCTTCATTATTATGATTAAAAATGATTGATATATCCTCTAACAATCGTACATAAATGTCGGGTGCCGCAGTTGCTATATCTAACAGAATGTTTCCAGTTTATGAATTGATATAATTTCCATGTTACACTTTATTCACTGACCTATTAACGCTCATTTAATTTTAAATTTACGTCGCGTTTGCGCCTTTCATGGCCTACATCGAAGCATTATGTCGATCTGCCGAACAAAACTTTCGACTGGTACTCGATTCTAAGAATTTCATGAGCATTATTCATACACATTGCGAATATATCATTGAGCGTTCTTTATATCGTTTTGTAGTCGAAATATTTGGACTCATCCTACTTATTTGATGAGTTCTGTACTTTTGTGTCTTCAGGCCTGTACGAAGTGGACAAGTTTTTTCTTAATAGAATTTATATAAATGTGAGTTTATTTATGCTTGTCTGTTTTGCATTAAATTAAAGGAAAGCACCAAACGTGAATGGTGTAGTCAAGTCCTGTCAACTTCAAATGGGTTATTTAATTTAGTGCCTATACATATTACACAAGTTTATTATTTTCTGCCGTACAACCTTTCAATTATTTGTCTAATATATTCAAGCGTACTATAGTTCTCATTAATAAACATAAACTATATAATCTAGACAATATATAAATTAGACAGGGCAAAAAAACGCTCGAAACGAGGATTTGTGCTATCTTGCGTAGTCAGGCAAGATTTCAATGAGTAAAACATCTACTAGATTATAAAAATTGAGAAATGTAAAAACGTAGTGTATGCTTGCAACACACAAACAATTATTGCACATGAAATGTATTGTTATTCACTCCGTTTAACTTGTTAATTCGCAAGAATTTTGTGAAAATATCAAATTATACGCAATACCATTTTTTAAATGACGCATTACATTTGCGTTAAATAAACGCTAGTAGTGGAAGAAATATATTTCCAACATTGATGTTAATAATTAAGAAAAAAACATTAATTACAGTCATTAAGTTGATATTTTAATGAATATAAAAGCTATATATTAGGGCGATATATTTTAAAAACCTGTCTGAGCCGTAAACAAACAGAGAGGAGGACTATCGTCAAAACTTATTTTTTAACGAATAATATTCAGATCAGTCTCGCTCATGGTTGCAATCTGATTCATTTGAAAATAAACTGTTGCTGTTAAAAGCACCTTTTTCGTAATATTTTTTCAAGAACATAATAGATACATACATATAAAATCAAAGCTCCAGATTCATCACAGCATTCGCATCCAATGTACCTATGTCAGTAAGGGAAAATTAACCTCTCGGCCGGATCCTGTTACTCGCTAGATCTTGAAATTTTTACCTCTATTTAAGTGTTTCTGATTTGTAAATGTGTGATCAAGATATAAATATTGTAAAAGAGGAATTTTTTAATAACTGTCGAAGGTAAGGGTTTCTTTGTTTTTGTAATAACTATAAAGCTATAGATAAACGAAGCAACGTTCAGATACTATATAATATGATACGTTAATGCTGATTTGCGAAGAAACTGTCGCAGTATTTCACCTTAATCTTTGTAAAATGCACAATATTTCTCACTACATTTAGCATTTACATAAAAAAGGCATGCTTTTTTACTTTCCGTTCCAAAAATAACCAATTCTTCTTTATGATAATCTCATCATATTTATTTGAGAAATAAGGAAGATATACATAGAATCGAAGGTCAATTCAAATTTTCCAAGTAAGCTTACGTTTATTTAAACAACCCTCAATTACTCCACACAAAGGATGTAATATAGTTAATATTTCAAGCACAATTGTTTTTCATAACATATTATTCTCTCAAAAATGCCATTACCTCTTTTTATTTAATTGACATCAAAGGATACTTGAAGTATGATTTCAATATTTTATTAAACTTTAATAACTATATTGTGTTTCTAATGCGAATAACTCAAATTTACACCCACAAATATAAATCGAAATTAACATTTAAATATTTAATATAGATTCCTCATTTAAACAGTAAATATATTATTAAATGTGAGGGTCAAATAAATATAGTAAGACTTTTGAAGAGTTTCAGCAAATTGGTAGATATATTCCATAGACTCAGCTCACATAACGTTCGTACAAAAGGACATTGGACAAATAAACTTTTCACAATTGTTTACTTGATTTCTTTTCATAGCCGGACGGCATTTTCATCAAACATTCGCAAAATTAGACCCAGAGAAGTATAATGTTTTAGCTTTGCGAATTATCTTTGAAGTTATTAAATTTCAAAAGGATACGTCTAAAATAAAACTAATTTATGTGTTATATTTAAAATGCCTTGCTACATAACCAACACTAGGTTTTATTTGTACGTCTGCTAGATTAACTATAAATCACTCATATTCTTCTTCTTTGTAACGACAAATGGCATTCTAATTTCGAAATTTTATCAGATGGAAAACCCACTTCCAATTTCTCTCGGATTTAACTGATTTTACCATATTGGCTTTTTCGATAGCAAAACAATTTTGATCATATAATTTAACAGTCAGTCTTAACTTAGCAGAGTATCTCGAACAAAATTGTTTTTCAGACATAAAAAATATTAAATTACTTTTTTTCACTTTGATCCTCATTTTAAAAACCGACGAAATCTATGTAGTTTTATTAATTAATTAATTTATATAATCTATCCGCTGAGGATGTAAATCTGGTGATTCAATCTTTAAAGTCTTATTTTAATGATTTTATTTAATAAGTTCAAACAAAATATAAATTCAAGGAAAGATGTACTATTGCACAATTTTAAATAACCGAGGAATATTCAAACTTCAGCTAGTATTTAATTTGAACCTTACCTTTAATTATTGATAAGAAAATATATTACATTTAGATTTAGTAATAAAAAACATATGTATTGGAGTTACAGGGAAGAATTACTTAAACTGATTAGTAGAAAATGTATTTTTATTTTCTGCTATAAGATTTCCAGATCATGTTTCTTATTTTTACAATTAATGTTAAGTGCAGCAATCAGATTATTTGGAATTAGAATTTAAATTATGGCATTGTTTCTTCAAAGAAAAAACATTGATATTTGCACAAAGTTTTAGTTGAATCTAACATCGTAAAAGGGAAATAAATTTAGCTTATAACGAGACAAGAAGCTACGGAAGCCTAAATCTTAAGTAAATGTTACTTTAATTTCAGACAATCTACAATTTAGCGTTACATTTATCTAATCAGTCATTTGACATTCGAATATGTACGATTAACGTTTACTAATTCAAGATTATAAAATTTTAAATAAACCATTTCTTTGTAATAAAAATGTGGGTTCTATGCAGTAAAAATATAGTTATTTCTATAACGAATTATGAATAACTTTAGAAAATTATAGTGTTCGTAATGGTTTTTTTGTAGGTAAACGTTTCATTTGGTGGCGGAGATTTATTGTATGAAATTTCTTTTTCAACTCTATTAATTATTTATTAAGCATCGTTTATCCTCTGTAGTTTCAAGCTCGATTTTTCGGGCTCATCATCAGATTTAGATTCATCTTTGCATAAAATGTCAACATTGAAGACCAAATGAAGTACAAGCTTTAATAGTGGGCACAGAAAATTGAGCTCCAAATATCAGATGAAAACATACTTTAAGTAGCTTCAAAATAAATAATTTTCGTTTATGCATACAATTATGACGAATTAGTACATTTATAGATTTTATTTCTTTACATTTGGCAAGCAGAACAGTTGAGAAATGTACTACTAGCGTTCAGCTTAAGAAATTTTTACACTTGTGTAAGCTCGGCAGAAAAAAATATTTCCAAGTAAAAAATGAGTGCAATGAGTGATGCACACATATGAAAGTACTATAGGTTAGTAGTGCCTGTTGTCAAAAAAATGCTCAGCAATTTAGCCAAACAGCTATCAATCTTTAATAATATAATTTAATACATAACCTTAGGGTGTACTTTTATGGTGTATTTAATTGGGCAATAGACGTCAGCCAGTGCACTATTAAATATCCGAATTCATCGATTCTCGGATTTATTGGTAAATATGCGTTTATTGTTATTGTGGTGAATAATTCTATAAAAAATAATTGTAAATTTCAGAGATTATGCAATGCCTTGTTGCACTGCGTAACGCGATATCCTGATTTGATATATATTTATTTATATTATTAACCAGTTTCTAATAATTTAGTCAGGATTTCACATTACTTCAATCAATAAATATTATATCATTTGTACATTGGAAAATAAATGTGACAAAATTATTCTATTCATAAAATAGGACTTCTATAATAATAATAATAATAATAATAATAATAAGAAGAAGAATAGCAATAATAATAATATTAAAAATTATAATAATAATGAGTATTATTATTATTATTATTATTATTATTATTATTATAACTATTATAATTAGATTTTATTTTAATATATTTATTAAAAAATATCTTTAATATCGATATGTTTATAATATTTTTTAATTTTGTGGTTGATATTGATATAACAGTTTAATAATAATTATTATTAATTGAATTTATATTATTATTATAAATAAATTACTTTATTAAACTCATAACTATAATAAATAGTCAGTGAGAAACTGGCCAATACATATTATTATAAAAGCCTTGGAATATTACAATTGAATGCATATTTATGTATTAAAAAACCTTTATTTATCAAATTATGTAATAATATCTGCACTTGTTGTTTTCAAATTCATCTAAAAATTATCAGAATGTTCCAAATATTTTTTAAATAATTACAACAGCAATTAACCTGTTAATTTTAGACAAGGGGTTCCTATTATTGAAATGATTTATTGAAGAAGATTAATATACTTGGACACAACCAAAATAAATAAATTGATTTACTTGCAGACAAAAATATAAGTTTCAAAGTAAACAAATTTGCATGCATTTTGAAAATGAATTAACATAACCGTACAAATGATTTTAAAAATAATTCAAAAAGGAAAATATCCATTGAAGAATGTTTGATGTAGAATTCAAAGCCTATTTTTTCATTGTTGATATTATTTTAAGGTGTTGTCTTTAGTTTGTGTTATCAGTTCATCAAATAACCCAACAGATCACCGTTGACCTTCTCTACTCCTGTTGCAAGTGCCAATAAATTATTAGTCACAATAAAATACTTTAGCGATGAATTATTTTCGCATCTTCACAGCTTTTAATTATATGCCTGCATGACCAATTTCATTTATTGTGGTTTTATCAACATGATTAATCGCATTTCAGTAGCAAATATATAATATGAATAACCAATATTTCATCAATTTGACAGAATAGGAATTGTGCAAAAGGGTTGGAAATAAGTTTAGACTAATTAGTAATTCATATACATTCCTTGAATGATGTTTCATGTAAGTTGAAACGCATCCGGTTATATAACTGGCGGAAGTTCTCTCTCGTTATGCGACAAAATATCTAAATACATTTCGTGAATTGCCTCTACTGAGCTCAGATGGATTTAAACGATGCTTTAAGTAATAAAGAGCCGTATTGGAATTAAGGCACACAAGTTGAACAAAAGAATTCACTAAGTTAGTAAGTCAATGTTACCAATTACGGAAAATATTTTTCATTGATTTTTCACAGCTGAGTCTCAAGATACATATGTTATACACAAAGAACAATGATTGAGTTACCTCTATCATGTAATTGTAATATCCTATAAATAACATGTGAACAGTGTTTTTTTTTAATTTGCTGCACGTAATTGTTTCGCGTTCTATTAATTTACTTTTGGTCAACTTACAGCATTAATATAATACACTTTAATTTCTAAATATATTCGAAATTCGAAATCCATGACCGTGCAATGAATAAAAGGTGTATTAATCTGAATTTATACAATGGTTCAGTTGAAACTTCTCAATATACAAAACACGGTAACTCAAAAGAAATAAAGCTATTAAAAGCTGTGATTAGAATAAAGAATTAATTTTATCTAATTTAGTTCATTCGCGAATAGCTTGTTCAGTTTGGAATTGTGTATCATTGATTTTGTTTAATAAATGCACATATTGCACGTAGGTTGATCTATAAGAAACATCCACAATGAAGAAAAATCTGGAATGGTCTCTCATGTAGGAACTATTATTTTAATGAGACAGTTGAAGTTAATTTCAGGAGGCCTGTTATTCAATCTAATTTTAATTGCTTTACAGATAAATCAGTATTGACGAAATAAGTATTTACTTTGGAATATTAATTAAATCGAAGCATATGTATTAATTATAGTAACACATTATGTCTTTGGTAGCAAACAATAGAAATTGCATACTGGTAAATTTATCAAAACACAAAATTCGACAGTCTTGGCATTTAAACATTACGTGCATTATAATGAGGGTGTTAAAGAAAAGGTGACTGACTCATTGAGTGAAAAATGTTCAAGTGATTGGAATACGAAATATACTTTAATAAAATTTATAAAATTGGTCGATAAATATTATATGATATAAAATTTTGCTCGTGGCAAGACTTTTTATAGTGTTTATTTGAATATAAATGTTCAAGTGATTGGAATAGGAAATATACTTTAATAAAATTTATAAAATTGGTTGATAAATATTATATGATACAAAATTTTGCTCGTGGCAAGACATATGATAGTGTTTATTTAAATATAAATATGAAAAATAAATTTTCTTTCAAATATATGTTAATATTTTATTCTATATTAAGCAGTAAATACGTGATTTATAATTATATTGAAATTTGTTAATCACTGAGACATAATCTTCTGTAGTTTCTGATTAAATGAATATCGCGTAGATAGAATTATAATGTTTATCAAATAAGGCTGATAACATAACTTGACCCAAAACAGGTGTCGCGACAATATGCTTTGTTGCCTTTAAGAATTATTGCTGAAAGACAAATTTCATTATGAAAATGTTTATTGGTGATATAAATACTTTAAGCTGCTTATATGTTGTGAGTAATTTAATAATTTAATATAATATCTTCTTACCTAAATGGGTTTCCTGCTTCCTGTCTTTACCCTTTAAGTTAATATAACAGGACATTAACTCCAATTTGGATAAAGGAATTTGACCTTTTCGAAAATTGCAAATATTTAAAACATTATAATACGCTCATTATTATAATATCCATCGGCAGCTAAGCAAATTTGTTGGTTGGCTTCTTTATCATCTACATAACAATGAATTTATGACTAAAATGCACACATCGTGAGAAGAATACGAAATACCATCCGAGGAGCATGGAAGCTAACCAAAAAGTAAATGCATTTTACTAAAAGTAATATAACTTAATGGATTTTCCAGAGAGCTGCGCCTAAGCATGCCAAAAATGGTAAGTGTGATCATATAAATTACGCGAATTTATTTCTTCACTCTTTCGAAACTGATTTGGTCACTTATTATGAAAAACAGAAGTATAAATATTGTTAAAAAATCAACTGAAACCAATTTTTAAACTTAGCGCAATAGATTCAAAAGCAGAACAGACATCTTTAGTCAAATTTCGCAATAGCATTGGTTTTATCTTAGAAAACGTTTGCCTTCCAATCTATCGAACCTAAGTATTCGTGAAAAAAGTCAGAAATGTGGATCAAACTATTTTTTTAATAAGAATAAAAAAAGAATAGGTTATTCGTCGATTTATGCTTCATTAGAAAACTTTACTATTAAATTTTATTCTGAAACGATTTTCATAAATATTCCTGAACAAATGATTTCATACTACGTATTCTTAAGATGAAATATTTAAATTTTTTTTATTTATCCGTGATTTTCTTTTTATCCCTTCATACCCGAATCTCAATAATGTAACATGTTTCTAAATATAGTTTGCAAACTATTTTAATTTCACATGTCGTAGCTTACTTTTCAAACTTCCCTTCTATTAATTCTGTTTAAATCTTCCATTTCCAAATTGCCCAATTACATATATAACTCAATTGTTGAAAATTGGAAAAGCAAATTATTTTCAACGAAATTCTAAATATAATTAGTTGAAATCAAATCATGCAGTAAATCAATACAGATATTATAAATGCAAACTCATTCTCTACTTTTATATATCACATATTCTTTCAATTCTATTTAGTAATAGCTTTGAAATTACTTGCGTAATAATTTATTTTATATCAGTAGTAAATTATCCTATGAACAACGTTAAAATGTCTTCAGAACTTGTAGATTTTTATTAAAGTATATATTTGATAAAAAAATTATATTTTTCTCTGCTACGCACCTTGCTATGAGGTGTTTTCAATTAAACAAAAAAAGACGAATTAACATTAACTATCGAATATTTGAGTACAATGTATTTTTTCTTGGTTTCGCAGTACGATCATCATATTTAACGTAGCCACTACTTTCTTTCGTGGGTGGTCGATTTGAACTAGTGGTCCAGCAATAATCCAATCGATCCTTATTTACAATTACACTTTGAGTTCGGCTTCGTGATGGCTGGATGGTGATTCCTCCAATCAATCCACACCATTCGAATTTAATACTGGAAATTCCTTCGATCTTATCTTGGTTGTATGATGTTTCGCGACGCTATTCTCAGTAGCAACTTCGGAAATCCAATGCCACACGTTATACCACTCACACGCCTAGATTTAAGAAAATGTAGTCAATTAATAATATATTAGTATTTCAATGTTTGTATTATTAGGAGACGCTTTCAGTCCGCGGAAGCTACATTTTCTCACTGCACTAAGCAATTTTCAAAACAACCGAAATCGGTATGCTCCAATTTCTTTCATCATTCTTTATATTTATCCTCGTATTATGTATTTACCTTCTCGGCTTCATTATATCTAATATTTAATTTATTCATGCGATGCTTTATATTTGTATGATCTACGTATATTGAAGTTAATTTTTTAGTATTTTGTAATAATGCACGTGACATTATACTATCTAGACATAAAAATTTTGAATGACAAATTTTTCACTCCATGACCTAACAATCCAATCTACAGAACTTAACGACAAATCAAAACAATTTTGGGAAATTGAAAGAATATTCTCAAAAAACCTAAGAGATTTTTTACGAAAAAATTAAACTTAAAATCTCTTAACTCTGTCCTTAATCAATAAAGTATAGTAACTAAATAATGAATTCCCATCAACATAATCCAAAACATATCAATGTGTAAATTCAGAAACCCACAAGAGGGCACTTCGATCTTTCTAACTTTGATAATTTTTGTTTCAAAAATATGTAATTCAATTTTAAGATACTTAACCGATAACTGGAAGTAATATCCATGCTTTTCTGTGCATAATCATCTCTGATGGGCTTAACGTTAGAGTTATACAAGTAAGTAAAAAAATGATGCTCTTGAAATAACTTTATTTCACTAATAAATATATACTTTGACTACACCTTGACATTTAAAATTTTATAAATATGACACATATTTTAAAATAACTCATCTGATAGAAATAATAAATTTACACATCAGCTTCCTCTTCTGACTACCATTAAATATACTGCACGATATAAAAATAAATTTCACGCAGAATATATCACCGGTAATATTATTTCGATCTGCTTCTTTTCCAACGTATAATTGTGTCATTCACGATATTTGACAGGTTGTAAATCTTAGTTCTAGGTTACTTGTACAAATACGGGAAGTAAAATAGCATTTGTTTAACATTATAAATTTATTAAATTGAATAAGTTGTCTACATCGCTATTAAAACTCTCGTTTTTAAGTTAAATATCGTATCATATCAGCTTATTTTTAAACAAATACAGTAAAATAGCCAACTTACATAAACAGTTATGTAATTATTATATACATACAGGTACAAAAAATTCTGAGGTTAAACTTAATATTATTTCAGTTATTTAAATATATCCTTTATAATAATGTTGCCTAAATATTTTATTGCAAATGACTCGTTTTGTTGTGCATGGTTATCTTAAGAGTGACAATCCTTGGCTTGGTTTGATCTAAGAGCTATAGGTGAAACTAATTTCTTTTAGTTTATAGCCACAATATATATGAAATAAAACAAAAGATAATGCTATTTATTAGGAATCAGACTAATTATTGTCTTAATGCATAAAAAACCGCATTAGTTTTATTTTATTCACTAATATTTGAATAAATATATTGTATAATATCCTATTAAAAAATCTAAATTTCACCGTGAAAAATATCGCATGTAATTCTAATTATCCCTTATTGTATTATCTGTTAAACTGGACGAATTTCCATTATGCAAATTGGTCTCTAAAAAAATTATTAAAAAATTACATATATACCTCCTTGATGAAAAAAATAAAATCAATCACTGTATGATATTCCTGTACTATAGAGAGAAAAAAGCCAAGTTTCTGTACTATAACGGGCACATTATTTATCCATGTATTAACATTCTGAAACGTTATTCGAAATTAAATTCAAAGTTTATCCATTTCATCGTAACAAATCCGGAAAATAGGATAAAGAACTTTTTTGAATGTACAAAAACATATTAGAAATCAGATTATCATTGCTGAAGGTAAAATCCTCATATATATAATTTTGCTGAAGTAAAATAATTTCAAAATTGTAATTCAGTTTTAATAAATGAGGAAAAACAACAAATAATGTTGTGAAATCATATTTTCACATGTTATGTATGGTAAAATTTCGTAAAAATAAATGCCTCCTTCATTAATGGCCGTTTCTTTAAATCTTACCTATTAACATAATAAAAAAATATTTAATCAATACAAGAACTAACCGTACCATCGATTATTTCTAATAACATTTTATTTATATTGATATTGAATCGACATGTATTGCGGTTACGCACTCGTTAGCTTGTTTTCCGTCTTGTTGGAATTATGAACATGGAATATAGAAACGCGTCAATACATTTTTTGTGAATACATGGATAAAGTTTTATAAGTAATAAGCTCAACAACGCAAATTTGATGAAAAGAATTCATCCTTAACTTTTATAACACTTGTTTCTTATTTCAAGGTTTAAAATTATGTGCCTCGCCTTTCGTGTGTAGTTTTGTTTCAACCATAAGTAAGAAGAAAATTCTTAAAATCAATTAATACACAGCCTTCAATTTTAGAAATTAAATATGTTTATATGTCTGAAGATGATTAAAATCTGAAAAGAGGAATTTGAATGTATTTTTTCTTAATTAATATGGCCAAATTACCTAATAAATTTATTTACAATTTATGCATTAATTGATCATTTTTTAATATATAAATATAACGAATTTACAAGTTATTTTGTAAATCATTAGAATTTCAATAATAATCTATAATTGTAAATAGTTTTGGTATTTCAGATTTCCAATTGGCTCCAAATCCAAGAAATAAAATATTTGTGTTCACTTATTTCTACTAGCGTCGCTTCAATAGAAAAACTAAATTAAATCTGATGTAAAGGTATTAAGGACTTTTAAAATTAATGCTCCAAAAGCAGAAAATATTTGGTATTTATATAAATAAAAGCGGTAACTTCCGTTAATACGAAGGAAATAAAATGATAATTTGAAAAAGATTACATTTGGTGCAAAAATACTGAAAAATATTTTTCCTTACGATTAATTGGCAAGATCATGTTTACATCTGGTTATTATTCCTGTTTTAGACTTTACACATGAATTACATACTAAGATACAATCTCTGCGATAAAATGTCAAGCTAAAATACGCGGAATATAAAAAGGCTTGATACTGATTACGTGTTTTAAAATTGCACATATAAGACTATGCGAAAACAATGTAGCCTTATATAATGTTAGTAAATGTACAATCGTCAAAGCGCAAATTCAAGGTACAAAGAATCAGAATGAATAAAATGCACTTGATAGTGTGTGTAATTGTTGATATTTTGTGAAAAACTAATGAATTTTTGTAGTAGAAAAATTTTGGAAAATAATAGTAGTTTATTTTGAAACGCGAGCTTTAATAAAATTCATTGTGCCCTTCCTGTGTGCAAAACAAAAAAAATTTGATAAGATATAAGAAACATTTCTTTCGCATTGTCTTCTCAAATATCTACTAATGAACATATCTTTATATATAAATTGGAAAGCAAAGCAAGATAGAAATATGTGAACATAGCGAGAGTATGAAAAATGAAACCAATCAAATTGCGTGCGTTACATCCAGTTCAAGATCAATGCTTGTACGTGCTTCTTCTGCTTACATAAATCCGGCTACAATTTGTTTCAACAAAGCACATAAGAATATCGGCTTCACGTCAGAGCACGAGAAAGATGACTGTCTGCCTTTCCTAGATGTAATATTAAAGAAAGAAACTAATGGTAAATTAAACAGAACAATTTACCATAAACCAACATGGTCTGCACAGTATTTGCATTACAGCAGTTTTGTGCCATTTCAATAAGAATTATCAATAGTTTGTGGTTGCTTTTCAAGAATTGACAGGTTGGTTAGTCAAGATTCTAAAGAAAATGAATATTGTAAAGCAATTAACGATTTAATGTATAATGGCTATCCCAGACCATTAATTGAATCAGTTATTAAAAGGGGAATTAAGCAGAAACAGACGTATTACGGACCAGAAAAGAAAACATTTTACCTAAACATCCTATTTAAGGGGGATGCAGTTTCCCGAATGGCACAAACGAAAGTTGAAGCAGCATTAATACGCACATTTAATGCAGCTAAACTACGAGAGTTATTTCGGGTAACACACTTGCCTTTACCAGCAATCAAAGAGAAACAGCCGTTAATGTCCATATCAAATATTATTTAACAATATACATGCACAACTTGTCGATCAATTTACGTAGGCCGATCGACCAGACGGTTAATAACTCGAATGAGAGAACATTGCAACTTAAACGCCTGTTTTAAATAAAATGGTGAATTTGCGCCTGCTATTGCGCAACACATCATCGAAACATCGCACGCGTGTTCTCCAGACGTAGCATTCAAAGTAATTATTAAATGCAAAAACAAACGTGAGCTAGCCACATACGAAGCCTTATGGATAAACAAATTGCAGCCGGATTCATGTAAGCAGAAGAAGCACGTACAAGCATTGAGCTTGAACTGGATGTGAAGCACGTAATTTGATTGGTTTCCGTTTTTCACACTCTCTATGTTCACATATTTCTATCTTGTTTTGCTTTCCAATTTATATATAAATATATGTTCATTAGTAGATATTTGAGAAGACAATGCGAAAGAAATGTTTCTTATATCTGATAAAATTTCTTTTTGATTTTGCACACAGGAAGGGTACAATAAATAGTAGTTTAATATAAATAGGTACTTTTTCTGATAGAGTTTTACATAACTATCGAAAAGATAAAACAGCAGGCAGATATGTATGTCTTAAAAGTATCTAAATGCGGCTATAACTTTAGACGATATTGCTATGTAAGATTCGCGAGTTCTTATGTTTTATTAAAAGAAACTTCATTTTTGACTCTAACATAAAATTTAGTATGATTTAAAATAAACTAATATCGTTACACTAATTTACGTTTACCAGAATCCTATCTTTGGAGGCTTCGATAGTACAAGCACAGCGATTGACTAAAATTTCAAATTTTCTAAACTAAACTAAGACTATAAATGTTTAAAATAAGTTAATTGACAAAATGTTTTTTTGAAATTATGATTGTAAAACTATTTAAAATGAGAAATGGAAATGAATCCTATTTTTAATCCAGTTAGTTTTTATTTGAATTTCATTTGATATGCTTTAACAATTATTGCCAAAAAACCGAAAAAAGTTCATTGGGCAATCTATAAATAATATCATGTGAATTTACCACATTTAATTCACTTAATTTCGTCGCGTGGAAATGTAGTATGGCAAGCTTTGAAAAATAAGCCTCCTTTACTTTTTGCACATTCTTTAGTTATATTTAAACATACAAATATTATTATTCACTCTTTGTCAATACCAAATAAGTTTTAAACTGACTTCATTGTGTTGTTAAAAAATCGGCATTCTAGCTGCATTGTCTGGTGTACTCTATTTGAATTAATCATTTAGTTTATGACGTGATACAGTGAAAACTGCGAGAAAGCTGTTTTGGCGATGTTGCTTTGCTTCAATGCGGCTTTGGTCATAATTTTGTTGTATAGGTGTATATTTTGCTACACTTCTGTTTGTTTTCTAGATATATATACTCATAGTAACTAGGCGCGCTCTCTCTCTCTTTCGTTAATCGTACTAGTAATTTGTGTGCCTAAATTATTATTTTTGTCGTTATTTATAAATAATTGTCTTGCTATTTTCCTTCCAATGATTATATGGAAGTGAAAGTTTAATTAATAATGCCATTTTTATTGCTGTGCATGATGATGATTAGGAAATAAAGGGTGGTAGCTTAGCGATACGACATATTTTAATTGAAATATTCTGTCAAAATAATAATCATGTGTGTTTTATTCAAACGAATACCAATAAAGGACAAAACCTCGCTTTTGAGAATGTTTGAAAATATCTATAACAGCATTATCCAATGAAGATTTTCGTTTCGAGTACTATGTCAAAAAAATTAATATTTGACAATATTATGTAATTTATTATTTTATTTTTATTCTCCATTTAATTCAATTACGCCACAACAATATACTTCTAGTTGAAACCATTGAGCTAATAGGAAGAAGATAAACACCAATTGATTTATTGGCCAATTTATCCGATTTGTCTGAACATATCTTTGATGATAATCGCTGATCTCATTTCTCACAGGTTTGATCGTAATTTTTAATAAAATACTAGTAATATTAAGAATACAGTAACCTTCACGTACGCTTAACAAAAAATTAATGACCGATAAAAAATGATTTATTTAGGCTTACTGATAACTTTATGTTAACAAATTAGCTCTTATAAAAATCTAATACTACCAACACCAACGTAAAATTGTAATTTTATATCGTTTAGAACTTTGAATTTTCTAATGTCAATTTTATTCTGTGTATCCCTTCTTGTTTAATTTGATTTTAGAACAAATATAGATTTTTACATTTTTTATGCATTGAGAGAACACGATAAACAAATATTTATTTTTGCTTGCAAAAATTCTTTCCTTCTTTTGCAAAGGAAAATGCGAAAGTGAAATATCCAATATCATGCTAAAACATGATATCATCTGTTTGTGGAATGTTAGCATTTTAAAACGAGTTATTCTAAAATAATGCTTTTTTATAAAGTACTTTTTAACTTCAGTGGGTTAGATGCCCGTTTGGAAACAACTTTATTTGATAAAATGTCGGCGTGAAACTGCGGGATACAATTTACTAGCTGAAAATTCTGTTTCGTTTTATAAAATTAAAAACAAGAAGGAATATTTTATTATGATTTGTGTGGTGAAGTTCCATAGCTCAGTTGAATATTTGCCTGGTTGAAAATTAAATAAAAGCAGCTTAAGTGAATGCATTTCTACAAAGTTTCGTAAGCATATTTATTTTTTAATGGTGTATCGAAATAAATGTAGTTTATAGCAATTTATTTCTTATTTATTAAGAAGATTCAACCAAAATCTATCAATTTTCCGATAAATATAGCATTAAGTGGTATATAATTGAAAGATTACAAATAAAATTTATTAACTAGGCTCATAGTCGCACTGTTAAATACTAATGCCTAGAGATTTATGAATGAAGCATCGTCATAAGAGCAATACGAGTGTGTATGTTGTGCGACAAATTTGAGTTAAAAGTGGATTTAGCATCGATCATTAAATGAAGTCTACTCTAAAAAACATTTATTATCACTTCGTTCTGAAATTCAATTTTACGGACGACTCTAGAAAAAGAATTTCTAAATAAAATGTTTTGGAGTATAATTAAATAAAAATAAGTCAGTTGAAACTAGCAAATTCTGATCAGAAAATTTACCAAAATTATATTTATTATTCGGGATAAAACAATTACGATCGTGATGAAGTCTACTCTAAAAAATTTATTAACACTTCGTTCAGAAATTCTGGTTTACGGATGACTCTAGAAAAATCATTTCTAAATAAAATGTTTTGGAGTATAATTAAATAAAAATAAGTCAGTTGAAATAAGCATATTCTGATCAGAAAATTTACCAAAATTAAATTTATTATTCTGGATAAAACACGTATGATCGTGATGAAGTCTACTATAAAAAAACATTTATTATCATTTCGTTCTGAAATTCTGGTTTACGGAAGACTCTAGAAAAAGCATTTCTAAATAAAATGTTTTGGAGTATAATTAATTAAAAATAAGTCAGTTGCAATAAGCATATTCTGATCAGAAAATTTACCAAAATTAAATTGATTATTCGGGATAAAACACGTATGATCATGATGAAGTCTTCTCTAAAAAAACATTTATTATCATTTCGTTCTGAAATTCTGGTTTACGGAAGACTCTAGAAAAAGCATTTCTAAATAAAATGTTTTGGAGTATAATTAAATAAAAATAAGTCAGTTGAAATAAGCATATTCTGATCAGAAAATTTACCAAAATTAAATTGATTATTCGGGATAAAACACGTATGATCATGATGAAGTCTACTCTAAAAAAATTTATTATCACTTCGTTCTGAAATTCTGGTTTACGGATGACTCTAGAAAAATCATTTCTAAACAAAATTTTTTGGAGTATAATTTAAAAAAAATAAGTCAGTTGAAATAAGCATATTCTGATCAGAAAATTTACGAAAATTAAATTTATTATTCTGGATAAAACAAGTTTGATCATGATGAAGTCTACTCTAAAAAACATTTATTATCATTTCGTTCTGAAATTCTGGTTTACGGAAGACTCTAGAAAAAGCATTTCTAAATAAAATATTTTGGAGTATAATTAAGTCAAATAAGTCAGTTGAAATAAGCATATTCTGATCAGAAAATTTACCAAAATTAAATTTTTTATTCGGGATAAAACAAGTATGATCATGATTAAGTCTACTCTAAAAAACATTTATTATCACTTCGTTCTGAAGTTCTGTTTTACGGATAACTCTAAAAAAAATTTCTAATTGAAATGTTTTTAAGTATAATTAAATAAAAATAAGTCAAATGAAATAAGCATATTCTGATCAGAAAATTTAAGAAAATTTAATTTATTATTCGGGATAAAACAAGTATCGGTTTTGTTTAAGTCCAAGATAATTTGACCACAGACTTTAAAAACTAATAAATATCAATTTAAATATAACTTCAAAATCAGGTTGGCCAATATCGAATAAATCATAACCTTGCAGACTATTTGACATGTTTTGTATAATTTAAAAAAAACTTGAACTCTTATTCTTAAAATGCTTCTATTAGTTTATATGTGCAATTATCTAGCACAAAGGCCTTTTTGTGCTTTTTATTTATTAAACTTAAAATATTTTATGCATCTTTCGCTTTATCTTACAGAATATTTTGACCTAACATTAGAACATTCTGCAAATAAAGTAATGTTTATTTAAATTTACTTATAAGGTTAGATTTTAGTAAATATTTATTTCATAAAAAGTAATTTATTTGGTTATTTATAGCTAAGTATTCAATCTTCTTTAAAAAATATTACCGTCAGGATTATTCCACTCAAAGGTGGGTTAAGTTAATTTTTTATTTGTTTAACATTTTACTAAAATACTGCATTAAAATTATATATATATATATATATATATATATATATATTGGAGTTTATTATCTACTTGCATATATACAAACACATTTTTCTTAAAAATAGCGTAGCAAATATGGTGGATATTTTAAATAATACGTTTATTTCATAGGGCATATCCCACGTTATTTGACAAAACTATCGGTATCATTTATCATGTTTTAATAATTATTTTATTCTTTGAACTGATCCTGAAGTTTAAATAATTAGACATAATGTGAAACAAAGTCGCCTGAAAATTATACAGAAGGCGAGGAAAGGCTACGGTAAATAATTATCTGAGAATATTACTTCATCTATATAGATAAAAATAAATGCTGGTAGTAAAGTCATTTCTTAAATATCTTGAAGGATATTTTATTCAGAAAACAAGTAACAGTATGACAATATTCAATTCACTGGACACAGTGTATCTAGTAACTAGCTAGACCATAGATCACCAGGTGGAAATACCAATATCAGCATTAAAATAAAACGTAATGTCTTATGTTCACGCGTTTCGCGTTTAATAGTAATTTCTCCAGAGGAACCTGTAGAATGACCTAGAAACTAAATCGGGAGCCCGTCGATGATTGTTCGACTAAACGTACTCAAATAGCGGCTATATTAGAATCAATTCTGAATAAAACTGATGAAATTCGTCTTTAAGACATGCTCATGTACTTACTGGCGTTATTAAGGCTATAGCAACAATGTATGCTTAAATCGACAACATTTAATATTTTATTTTGTATACCTTTTACATTACAACATCTTTACACATAATAAAAGTCATGAATACAAATATTGAGAAAAAAAAATTTAAAGACATTAATTTAAAATATCATTTTTTGTGTATAAATTAAAAAACAATTATCTTAAGCCGCGGGTGAACGACGGACTTGCTCGCTTTTAATCTATCAATGGTGGTAAATTTTTCTAGCTCGATTATAATTCTTTTCTGCATACTGTAAACATAACTATTATTCAAATATGTATTAGGTGTTGCGAGCCTTGTAACAAATTAGTTCAGTTGTGACCAGAAGGATAAACAAAAGACAGCATGAACGGAAAGTATAATCTCATGCACATTCGTTTCATGCTTACTTGCGACTATTATTCGTTTAAAAAAATTATATAGTTATTAGTCACCTTTTTTATTTATTTTACATTTAAATTACAAATGAAACCATATTTAGAAGCATACATTCATTCAAAAGCAGGCATACACAACAAAATTTAAGAATGATATAATTTTTCGGCAGAACCAAACTATACTGCAATATATGATAATTTTTCTAGTCAATTTTGCAAAGCTAAGAGGATTGAATTGGATGTAATACAAGTTCTATAAAGCAAAAAACAGGGAATATGGAAAGGCTCATGATGATTTTGTGAAACGTAAATAGCGTGTTCTATTCTCTCATGAGAATTCTTCGTTTTTAATAAATTTATGCTTCAGTTCGTGCTTTATTTATACATTCAAACACCAAACAAAATAGAACCGCAATCAAGGAAATAAATTACAAAAATAAAATTTCCATAAGCAAATTGACTTTAGTGTAACTGTTAATGCTACTTAGGGCCAAGTGCGTTCCGAAATAATGTTATTTAAATTTACTAATTGCTTAATTATCTTACCTAATAAATAGAATTTTCATGTATTTATCGAGTTAAAATTAAGTAAAATTTGTAAAGTGATGTTAGCACAACCAGAGTGGCAATCGTGTTATTGTTGGATTAAGTTAGACAAACCGAAACAGCTCAAAAACTGAAATATCATAAAGAGCAAAAGCAAAACGTGTGTTGTACTTGTTATCGTTACTTAAACAGAATTAAATTTATTTCCTCGATTTTGTACCTGGTAACGTCGGTCAGATAAGATTGCAATTATTTACTCAATTGATATTACGAGATATTTATAATTTTAAAAATCGGAGCAAAAATGAAAATTTATTTAAGCTGACAAATAAGTCTACTTATGTATTTTCATTTAGAATTTTCTCATTTGACACGTAATGTAAATCCTGATTGAATGTGAACCCAACAAATTTGCGAATTTATCGTGATCCGCTCACATCGGGTTCAATAGTTGCGTGGCTAAATAATCTTTCATTTCTTACTGGTAGTTCTTGAATCTACCAGTACTTTCTTAATACGAACCATGTATATTTTGAAAAAAAAATTCAATGACTAAATGGTTAATTAATACTATCAGATTTCTAGATCAACTACAAAGTTTGATCGATTCAAATTCTAATTTAATGAAAATTTGAGCATATGTTCATTCCAGATGTCACTATTATTTATATATTTAAACAAAAGAGAACTCTCTGTTATTAAGGATGTTATTTTTCGTATTCACGATAATAAATATCCAACACTGAAAAAAAGGAAATATCACAAATTTAATAAAAGATCAGATAATCTCTAATAGTCTTAGCTGTTATTCAAAGAAATATCTGAATTATTTACAAATTCAAATAAAATAAAAATAAATACGCATTATATTATAGTAGATAAATTAATTTCGATAATATAAATAACTTATTTTAGGACTTTTGTCAATAAATTATGCTAAACTGATAATTTTCTATCCAATTAATTATATAAATACTAGGTTAAACTTACATCCTAAGCGATATGATATGAATGTAATTGAACTCTTAGAGATTTCTCTATTATAAGTCCTGCTTTTCATCCTAAAAACTATTAATTAAATAGTCTTCTAAGGATAAAAAGTTTTCTTCTGCGACTTAAGCATTCTATTTAACATTTGAATCATTGACTAGTATGACTTATCTGATCGCCTAATCGTGTTTCCTGTTTTTTTTTAAATCTAAGAAGCACATATTAATTTGAGCTAAAATAATAACTGATAAGTTAGTCTCACTATTTTATGCTTATTTATTTAAAGGATGGAAATTATTACATATGAACATGGAGGATATGATTAAAAAAACGGGAGCACAAACGAACAAATTGGGTGTCACTGTGGATATTTAGTAAATTAAAAACTGATTATAAGATAAAAGTTCACAGATAAAGCATATATTTAAAAATATATTTAAGAAATAATTTTTTCTTAGGTCTACTGCATGTAATATATCTTTTATAAATAAATGTTTGACTAAATTCTATTTATTCTAATTCAAATTGAAAAGTCATTAGACAAGCTTCTGGATATCAGCATGAAGAATATAAATGATAATTACATAGATAAAACGATTTTACACATAGTTTTAATAGGGTACTTGTTAAATTAATTTTTTTCTTAGATTTTGTTGGTCCATTAAGAACGATACCAATTTTATGTTGTGAACAAAACTCGTTTATTTATTTATTTATTATTTTGTCGGAGATGAGATTTTGTGTTTAATAAATTCCAGTAAAAGCCTAGATCTACTTAATTCAGATGATAAGAAATTTGCGCATATTTCTAATTATACGACTATTCTTTTCTGGTTAAAATGAACACTTCAGAATAGCACAATAAATTGTAAACCTTATGCAAAAACTCATTATACCAAAATGTGTTTAATTTTTGTTCGGCACTGCAAAACGTTTTTTAAAGCCCAGGTTTTAAACAATTTATCTTGAAAACATTAAAAAATATTTTACAGAAGTCATAAAGTTAACCTTAATAAAAATTTCGTTTAAATTGCCTTCGTATTGGATACACAAACTTGACAAAATTAGGCTAACTCGACTTAAAATTTCATTGTTTGGTATAATTAGCGGAAACAAGTTAAAAAGTTGATTTTTGCTTATTTTGAACAAATTATCTAAATATGATAATCTTTTGTAATTGTGTATTAGGTGTTGTGCACCCACTAACAAATTAGTTCAAATCTGACCAAAAGAAAAAAAACAACGAAAACATGAACAGAAAGTATAATCTTGTGTACATTCGTTTCCTGCTTACTCGCGACTCACCAGTAGGAGTCGATATTACGCCATTTACCCACTATATATTTTGGTGAGAAATGTGAGAGGTTGCCATCTTCTATACGAATGTGAAACCTAGAATAGTGAATCTAACTTCATATAAATAATTCTACGAAAGGACTTCAAATCCAACTCACAACATATAATTTATATACCGAGTCTGTAAATGGTACCTCCACTATGGCTATTGTGTCAGTACCCAACATTATGGCACCGAAAAGGTGCATGGTCCCAATACTATGTTTGCTGATTTAATAAATGGCATCAACACAATGGATTTCAATTTATGTGAATATTCAAAAAAATAGAGCATTACAACTATTTCTGCCTTCTGTTACACCAGGAAATCGATGCACTCGAGCCTTGATCGATATCAGTTATCACATTTCGCGGTTATCATGACACCATTCAAATAAATATGTTGTAGCATGACACTGTCTGCGGCGGAGAATTAATATGTATGCAAATTTGTAATAGATTTCGCGCACCTAGTAACCACTTTGTTCAAATATGACCAGAGGTACAAACCAGACGGCATGAACGTGCACATTTGTTTATTGCTTGCTGGCAATTCACCAGTAAGAACAGACAATACTGCCTTTACCTACTATATATTTTGCTGAGGAATATAGAAAAATAGGACGGTTCATATACTGATACGAATGTGTAAACATTTTGGTTGTGAAGCTAACTTCACGTAAATTCTTCGTCAATGCGAATTCAAATATAACTCACCGTATTATATATATATATATATATATATATATATATATATATATATAAAGTTTTTTAAGGGAACAAACAATGTGGCTTTTGTGTCAGTTCCCGATACCACCGTTATGGGAGCAAAAAGGTATATGATACCAACAAAATGGATTTCCATGTATGAAGATTTTCAATATGAATATTGAGTTATTTAATAACAAAAGCTAAAATTCCTAATTACACATTTTTTCGTAAAAGTACTATTAGGTAAAATTATATTTTTTAAAAACTTCCTACATAAACAGTACACAACGAGTAGTCAATATAATTGACTATTTCACACTATATGGAATTGTCTACCGTTCTGTGAGTCCTGTTATTTTTTCACAGTTTATTTAAATATTACGTCGTCGAAATTTACTTTAACCACTAACATAAAAGATTTAAACGCTCTAAGTTTTTAATACTTTATTTTAATCAGTAATCAAGTTTTTTATTGATCTATTTGAATTTTATTTTTTTTAACTTTGTGTCAATGTGTTGAATATGCGACTTATTTAGTTTTGCTGGCTCAATAACCAGGTAATATACTTTTCCCGAGATAGACGTAAGGATAATTCTTTTTAATAAATAGCAAGATTCAATGTCACATCAATCTGTAATACAATAAATACATCTTGACAACCTATTTTTCCTTCTTAAGCGATAGATTAATTAATTTTAAATAACAAAATTCCGTTGCTATTATATCTAAATTGTGCTTTTATTTTAAGATCTTTGTTCTATAATGCTGATTTTACGTCTAAATCCTCATGAAATTTCATTTGGTCTGAAGAGAAACAAGTAAACATTTATTAACTGACCCATGTATCGTAAAAAGTAGAAAATATTTTTTGTGATTTACTGGCTAATATTTTAATAAGTTAGCATTCTTTTAAGTATCGAGAAAACACTGTTTAAACGTACGATATAATGACTAGGTTCGCAGCACAACTATTCTACATATTTACAGTAATTTTGCTGTATATATTCACATAATATTGCAATCGAAAATTAGTGGAAAAGCTGTCGTTATGTATAAGTAAGTGGTAATTATATCAACGTTTCAACATGATAAAATCATAAAACTCATATATTTTATTAAAATATTGAACTTGCTCACATACGAACAATATATTTTTATTGTAAAAATCAAAGAAAAACTGAACGTGCTAAACCGATTTATTTATTTATTATGTCACTCAAATTATGTTAGGAATAATCGGGTGTTCGAAATGATAGCAAGAATTAATTTAATCAAGGTTGCGATCTTCATATGAACACCTTACCTGTTATGTTCCTAAATTTGTTATTATTTACTTATAATGCAGTAAATCCAATCGATCCAGCAGACCTCTTTCGTCATTATTGAGAATTCATCACGTACTGTCCAGAATTTTCGGCGGAAAGGGCCTGAAACTTGGAACGTCTGCTTCGCCGTTTATTTATTTAAATCATATTTGCCAACTTGATATAAACAACTGACTCATTATGTACATAAATTTATCAGTACAAGGCATGTACTTTGAAGTATATAAGATGCTTTGTTTAAAATGCCAAATGTCTATACCTAATGGGTCAGGTGTTTATATCAAGATCGCAACCTTGATTTAAGTAATTCTTGTCACCGCCCACGCAACCAATTTCCGTTTAATGATAATAAGGCTGTTTGATAGCATTGTTGTTATAGAACACGATGTTTAAAAATATGCTTCTCTAGCGCCAATCTCGCTTGCATTATATTTTTTCAATAAATTAAAGATACGGTATTCGTAATTGCTTTTTTATTTGGATGAAGTTAATTTTAAATCAGGCGACAGCGATTTATAATCTAAGTTTATAAACAAATTCGTAAGCCTTTCAGTCAAACATGCTTTAAAAAACGTTTTGAAGTATAAACTATAATGCAACGAACAGTTAAATTATTTGCAGAAATTCTAGCGCCAAATTATGGTTTCTTTAGACACTCAGTTGCATGCTAACAACAAGAAACAATCAATTGCGCTTTTCCATAAGTAAATTAAACAAATTAGCTTCGAATGAAAATGCAGACCATTTGAAATAATGAGGCTGGGAGTTAATTTTTAAATACTGTTTATTTACATATTGAATGAAAGAGCTTTCCCTGTATGAAACATTACGTAACATTATGTTTGCACACTTCAAGCTACTAAAAGCAAATAATCATATTTAATATTATATAACTGGTTCAATAAAAGGTTCATATATATATATATATAATAAAAAAAGCACCTGACCTTAATATTCAAATGTTTCATCAACATGATATTCTTATCGACTGGCCAAGAATAACAAAATTCAACAACAATCTAATAGTATCCAGCCAAGATCAAACAGGCCCTCGACTAGAATCAACAAACGTACAATCGGATTGGCAACAAACTGAAGTGGAAATAACAGAGGCGCATACGATGAGAAAAGTCTCCAAACAATGTGAGCGTTTAACACTGCAACCAACACTGGCGTTGTTACCACGTGAAAACGACAACTTTGCGCAACGAGGTGAAACGTTCAACTATACTGGGAAAAATAGCACTTGTATATGTAACAGTGAACAATGCACACAAATGGTTAATTCTCAAGCTATCAAAACAATAATGACCAGATCTCAGACATCACTTGCAATACTGCGAGAATGACCTTTACATGCAAACACGCACACACACACAAACACAAACGCATCCACACTCACCAACTAGCCAAAACAAGAAACAGCAGTAAAAACGAGTCAGATTTGTTACCACTAGCATAATAAATTGAAAACCGAAAATGTATAAATATGTATGATTGTATAAGAGATGATTAGTATTCACGAAATAAATGGCCTTTATCCCCTTTGTTATTTGTGTTTTCCTAATTATAAGAATACTGTGTTAAATTAAAAAGGATTGGACATTATAAATATATATATAAATTAAAAACAATATAATCAATTAACACTGCACTCCGCATAACTTGCGCTGTTACCAAGGTAACAGAATGAGATTCACGAAAAAGGCGAACCGAAAGACGACATGCTGAGACAAATTCTCTGTAATAAACCGTTGGTTAGTCAAAAAAAAAATAAAACATAAATAAAACTGTTTCCGAACTAAGTTACTACATTTGAGAAATGTGCTGAGTATAGTGGCCTGATGGTGGAACCCGAAATTAGGTTCTGAAACGTTGCCAGTCAGGGAAGATTAGATTGTACCCCAATTCAAGTGGTTAGTATGAACGATTTTGAAGCCTTCGGAAGAAAGGTACGAATCAGCACCCAGCTAAAATAAAGAACACATCGAACGCAACTCACGGAGCGTCAACTCCTATAGCCACACAGACACATACGTATATACACTTATAAATCAGTCCAAACAAGTAATATAACTTAAACGAAAATCACACTAGTAACTACTAATAAAATCAAATGATAACACAAGATGTATACAAATGTAAAAAATGTAAATTGTAGATAAGTGTTCGTAAAATAAAACGGCCATTATCCACTTTGTAATTAAATGTGTTTTGACGTTCTAAAAAAATACACAGTGTAATATATATATATATATATATATATATATATATATATATATATATATGCTATAAGAAAATATATTTGCTTGATAAAAGCGTGCTGAATCAGCCGATTAGTGAGAAATTTTCTTCTAGATTTGGATGATCACATGCTACTTTTGATCAAACGCGGCACAAACTTGGTCTCAAAGACTTCTCTAAGTGGCATTTTTTAAAGCACCATCAAAGACAAATACTTGAAATACCTTTAGAAACAATATTAAGAAAATATGGCATTTTTATTCGTCTTTTATAACTTTTTGTCTATGAAAAAGGTGCGACGCCTTTTCGTCGAATATATATTTTCTTCACACACTACGACGAACGTTTCAATTGTATTAAAATATTTTATTCCTATTTCAATATATTTTAAAATATATATAATACAAGGCTATTTCTTTGTTTAGTTTGTTATTCGTGATCTTTTAATTATTCTGTATTAACAAACTTCTGCGGGTATCTGCATATATATGATAATTCTCTATATTTTGGCGATTGGAAATCCACATTATTCATGTAACAAAATGAAATAGACCGCGATTTGGATACAAAAATTACAAAAAATACGTAAGGCAACACTGAGTAAATTATTTCAAAGAGACTTTTCTTAATTTTTGACAAAGCTCAAAACAACAGAACGCAATTAATTTATCGTAAAATCATATTTTGAAAAATGTTTAGCCTTTCAAAAATAAGTGAATCATTTGTAAAATTCGATTTTGTATTTGATGATTTTAATATCCAGAATTCTAACAGGACGCTAGACATTTGCTTGCCTTTATTGTCCCGTTTTAATGTCGTTAATTATTATTTATATCCTGAAGTTTAATGTTAACTAAAGATTTATTTGAATTAAGAATTTTTTTAAAATCTTTTTTTTGTCGAATTTATTTTGGTGCGTATTTTTCAGGCGTACTTTTAAAGTAAAGGTACTATAAGGGATATTATATGGTCACGAAATAATTAATGACAAATATCTAATTCAAAACATTTGTGTAATCACCCTTAAAATATGTCTATATGACAATTTGACCTCAGGTAAGGCACAAAACAAAATAATTTTAAATTTTTGAATCTTTTAGAATATATAATGTCAAGTTCTGATTTTGACACAAAATTCCGACATTAACATTGTGCTAGTCAAAATATATTGACACAAATTTTAGTAAATAAGATAAACAATAAATACTTTTACAAAGTATTTATTGTTTAAACTTTCTTCACTAAACGTTACATTATAGTTTTTAGAAAAACAGACAGCTTTTTGTTTAAATTTTGTGGCGCATGCAATTGAACATGTGTTTGAAATAAGTAGAAATTTTTTTGTTATATTCAAGCTTCACGTGGTAAAAGCAGAGGACTTAAACACGAATTATTTCGCACACTGCATTTTAATTTATTTTTCAACCGCGGAGATAATGCTGCAGAACTAACGTGATTTTTTTAAAATTTTTATTAAACATGTATTTAGAAGAAAAAAACTTTTGTGATGCTGGGTACTGGAATATTATCTACTTTGCGTTGTGACTAACACAGATTTGTTCCTCGTGCCTCCGTTTAGAGGAAAAATTTTCGGAACGAATGTTAGTTTCATTTTGCTTGCGTCAGTGTATTTGTTTTATATATAAAATGTAAAATTATGTAATCAATAATGGACTCAGTGATTAAGGATCGGGCAAGATAATAAAATATCGACAGTATTAAATCATTCCGTGGTAAGTGATAAAAAGGTTAAGGAAGTAAAAAGCTCAGTTAAGACTAAAAAGGAAATAGGCGGGTCCCAAAAGATAACTAATAACTTTATCTAACCAGAGAGGAGTAAGAAGAGGAGACAATTAAGACATAAATAATTTAGTAAGTGCTAAACACAGTCAATTATTAGATTTTATTAAATTACTATGCAGAAAAGGACAATAATTAAAGCGTTAAACTTTAATTATCCTAAAATAAACCAAATTAAACAGCCGCAGATATGTGGAAATAACGAATAGGGAGATGAAATAAGGCAGACTGCGAGAAATATTCCGTGCTAGTGGTTACACATTTAAGTTAAAAATAATAAATCACGAAATTCGTTAAATCTAACAGAGCTAAAGCGGTGTGTACGTTCACAGTGTAATCAGACACCAAAATTAAGAGAAATGCAAAATAAATAGCTTAGAACATATTACCATGTTTTTTTCATATTCACTAGGATTGTATGAAATACCATGCGAAAAATGTAGGTTCATGTGTTTTTTGTGAAGCTATGCTATGAAAATACAAAAATACATGTAAGTATGGACATATTATCTTATTTTGCAGAGACTGGACACACAATCAGCTTGGATGATAATAAAAGCATAGCGATATGCTTTCGTAACAGAACGATGTGACTGATTGAGAAATCTTTTTAATGCATATCACAAAATTATAATATGAATTCAACAGTTGTGGCAAAAATCGCTTGATTCGATTTCGAATACTAAATTATGTAATACAAGATATTGAAGAATGCAAAATTCCAAATCGGAAAATAGTTCCAGTGACCAAATCAGAATATTGCATTACAATGATTTATTATTAAGCTAATAAATTTAATACTTTAATTAATTATTTTTAGTAGCATCCTTAAAATTTTATTTCATTTATTTTATCGTATTTTTCTATTCTTTTACGGTCCTAATTAATTTGGACAATTGTGATTTGCTTATTGTCTTAATTATCTCATTCACGTAAATGCTGCGCATTTTTTAGATAATTTTGTTAATAAATTCACTTATTTTACATTATATCGTAATTTAACTTTTAAATTTTACTAATATTCTGATCACACACCATTGATGCAATTATGTTCTTAGCCGAACTCTAAACCACTGCATTCACACTTGATCACAAAATTTTCCATGACAATAAAAAACTTTGTATAATACGTACAAAGAGTTAATTAATATCAAGGCAATGTGCGTATGTATGCAAATATATATAACGTAATACTTCCAGCAATATATATATATATATATATATATATATATATATATATATATATATATATATATTCTTTTGGAATGCAAGCCGTAGAAAAATTCATAGTACCCATTCCATGCGCAAAAGATAAGAAGATATTTTATTAGGTACAAAAACCGTTTCCGGATTCTTCTCAAGTGTCTACTATTTACTAAAGGTGCCTAAAATCTATTTATATATAAATTGAAAGGCCAAACAAATGCGTGCAACACCTGCAGTTCGAGCTCAATGCCTGAACGTGCTTTTTCTGCTTGCATCTATACGGCTGCTATTTTTTCATCTATAAATCTTCGTATGTGGCTAACTCCCTACTGTTATCGTATTTTGTAATAATCTTAAATGTTTACTATCGCATTAAATAATAGATAAAATTATTTGTCTAGGTTAGCCATTAGAAGTATAATCATTTATTGCTTTTGTATATTCCTTGTCTTTTGAATCTAGACCAACCAACCTGTCAATGCTTGAAAAACAACCACGAACTATTGATAATTTATACTGAAACGGCACAAAATTGCTGTAATGCAAATACTGTGCAAACCAGATAGGGTTTTGGTAAATTGTTCATTTTAATTTTCCTTTAGTATCATTATTTTTGCTCGATTTATGTCTCAAACGTTTATTATACCTTGGATTGTCTTTAGCTGTGGATTAAAATGAATTTGATATCGCCCGGTATCGAAAGATGTCTTTTTATATTCTAAGCCTAGTTTTTAGAAATAAGTTGAAATTAAGGAGGTTTTAAAGTGGTACTGATTTCTTGACGGTTTATATGTAATAAAGATCAAAACACGTTACTGCGTGGTGCAAAAACGATAACTATCATTAGTAAAAGTTTTGAGAGCTATACAGTTGTGCACATTTAAGTATTTAAGTAGATAGCGTAACAATTTAAATGCAAATAACTTGTTAACATAATATAGTTTATATCTAACCAAATTAGTCCAAACTTTTAAAACAGGCACTTTCTCAGTAATACATAATTCATTTATGAATTGACAAAATATTGCTACGTTAAATTTAACATAATTGCGCGTAATACGAGAATTCAATTTGTGATTATTTTGTGTTTCTTTTGAAGCAGTATATTTGTTTAATAAAAATTTTATTCCATACAATGTAACATAATTAAATTAATTTAAATAAAACAAAAACGTAATGGTTTAAATATACTATTTTCAATTAAAGCTGAAGTAAAATAAACTCCAGTTCTGATAGTCTACCAGTTACCGGACTATAGATATGAATCTGAACGAAAAGGAATGTATTTAAAGACAAGGTTTGAAATTCTTCCAAATGTTATCTATGAAGTAAGTATTTTTTTGTTTAAAACGGAATTTGTGGCTTATCTATTTACTGTAACATAGACGGCCAGAATAAACTTAAAGTGCAAGAACGCATATGAATTTCTCTCTTCTTCCCTCATGATTTAATACTGTTTTCTCTCGAAACATGTACACCACATTAGCATATAACTATGTGTCATTAAGTAGCACGGTAGCACATAGGCAGTAATGAAGCACACTTTTAAATTTCAAAGATTTCGTAACTTTGTTATTTTTCTGTAAAAAAGTTCATTTTTTAAAAACAGATTTATTTTGTATGTTTATAAAAAAGAAACATACTCTTGTTTGATAAAGTGTAATTATAGCGGTTTGTAATAAAATGAATGTATCACCGAATTTAAATTGACTTCCGTAACACAAATTGTGTTATATTTGCATAAGTGTTTCAGAATCGCCTTTGCTTTAGCTCACCATTGGCCTATGTTTAAATCAGAGCTTTATATTGTAAAGTATTTATTGTAACAGGGCTCGTAGCTGCAAAATGGTTGATTATGCTAAAGGTTCCATGAGATCATTCGAATTCGCCTCTATTAATATTTATTGATTTATAGACATTAAATACCTTCGCCATAAATTCAAATGGCATTACTTATTTAATGCCAAAAAGTATAGAAAGTCGTGGCACAAATTCATTGTTAATTGCTACGGTAAAAGGCTTTCGCGTTGATTATGTTTGGCACACTATTATATTTGCAATCATATAGTATGAACATCCGGTTTTAAATCACTTTATTACTATTCATAACGTACGATACCTGGACAATTAAATAATCAACTCGAAATTGTTTAAGAAAAATGTTTCTATTTATTAACAGGCCTTTTAATATTATACCTAATATATCTGAAGAACCTGTCTTTTAAACACTGACCCCTTACATTTACACTATATTACTACTGCTGCATTTGTGTTTCTATATCAACCTGCATAAATAATGGGGACATTTTGTAACACGTCATTTCATATTGTCGGAATAAAACACATTTTTGATGCTGATAAAAAGTTAATTAATATCCATTAAATCTACTTGCGCATGCAATAATATTTAACGGGAAGGTTCAGAACAAATACACGCACAAAAACACAAAATTCGTTAAATCAAGTTTGCGAGCTTCAAGTAAGTAATTAATAATCAGTCACCAAAAACAGAGAAAAACTACAATCAATCACACGTACTGACGCGTTTTGACCTTCTTTAATTATCATCAAAATACGACGGCAAACTGGCTAGCGATGTTCAAACGAAATTATATATTTTTTCTGAAGAATTCTTTTGAAATGCGAGATTTAATAAAATTCATTGTACCCTTCCTATGTGCAAAAAAAAAGAAATTTTATTAGATACAAGAAACATTTCTTTCTCATTATCTCCTCAAGTATCTACTAATGAACATATCTTTATATATAAATTGGAAAGCAAAACAAGATAGAAATAAATGAACATAGAGAGAATGTGGAAAACGGAAACCAATCAGTTGCGTGCGTCACATCCAGTTCAAGCTCAATGCCTGAATATGCTTCTTCTGCTTGCATAAATCCGGCTGCAATTGGTTTATCCATAAGGCATTGTATGTGGCTAGCTCCCTTTTGTTTTTGCATTTATTAATTATTTTGAATGCTACGTCTGGAGAACATACGTGCGATGTTTCGATGATGTGTTGCACAATTGCAGACCTGCCTTCACCATTTGATTTAAAACAGGCGTTTAAGTTACAATGTTCTCTCATTGGAATAATTAACGTCTGGTCGATCGACCTACGTAAGTTAATCGACAACTTGCCATGTATATTGGTATATAATATTTGATATCGACATTAACAGCTCTTTCTCTTTGATTGCTGGTAAAGACAAATGTGTTAACCTATATAACACTCGTAGTTTAGCTGCATTAATTGTGCGTGTTAATGCTGCTTCAACTTTCTTTTGTGCCATTCGGGAAACTGCATGCCCCTTAAATGAGATGTTTAGGTAGACTGTTTTCTTCTCTGGCCTGTAAAACGTCTGTTTCTAGTTAATTCTCCTTTTAATAATTGATTCAATTAATTCTCTGGGATAGCTTTATTATATTCATTTTCATTTGAATCTTGACTAACCAACCTGTCAATTCTTGAAAAGCAGCCACGAAATGTTGGTTATTTATATTGAAGCGGAACAAAACTGCTGTAATGCAAATACTGTGCAGACTATGTTGGTTTATGATTAATTGTGCTGTTTAATTTACAATTGCTTTCTTTCTTTAATAGTAAATCTAGGAAAGGCAAAAGATTATCTTTCTCGTGTTCTGACGTGAAACCGATATTTTAATATGTATATATATATATATATATATATATATATATATATATATATATATATATATATATATATAGAAACAACAATAATATGGAATAACATTTATTAATAAATCTTATTTCTACCAGTATCTACAGCCATTGTTCTGGACTCGTTAGTATATTCGTTCATCCAATCACACTGTACATTTGTCGAAACCAATCTCCGCTTCCTTACGCTAGCCTTCGTTTTGCACAATTTAGAGCACTAATTTTGCGCAATTTAGACCACTCCTTTTGCGTAATGTCATTTGGTGTGTCATCGCTTTCATTGTAATTGCGTCCGTAATTGATGTATGTGTCGTATATTGCGAAGCGTTGGCTATTTTTAAAGGCATGTCGGTAATGTCTTTGTTCCAGTCCAATTTAATTAATAGAAACGATCAATATTGATTATTGTATAGTGTAGAGCATGAGATTCCGAAGCAGACGTACCCATGTTCGAGCCATGCCCACGTAAAATTCTACACATCACGAGATGAGTTCCAAATAAGTAACAAAACATTCTATTGGATGAATTAGTTTTTATGCACAATACAATACTTATTTAGTCCTAATAAAGATATTTACATAATGAGTCACGTGTTAACATCAAGGTCGCAACCATCATTAAAATAATTATCACCGCTCGCGCAGACAATGTTGGTTTAAATACTAAAATACTGTTTCTCCACACCTTGTGAAGTTTTCCATATATAAAATTTAAATGGAGTGTATATAATTTTAGAAATTAATTTTCGCATATCTTTTAATTGCAGTCTTCCTAACTGAGAGCAATTGCGAAAATTCAAAACCTATTGAGTTGCTCGTTAGAGTGTAATCTAGATGAAAAAGTGTGCTTTTAAGAATGTAGAATGTATTTAAACAATGATTAAAGAATTTTCCTGTATTGATATTGTAACAAAAATTCAACCGAAATAATATAAACGAGAAATTTTGAAAAAAAGCAAGGCTTTTGCGCACTAAGAATGTATCAGTTTGTAGCATTAAAGAGAAATGGTTTAAATATAGTACCTACGATTTGAAATAAGTTATTCATGCTTTTACTATGATTTTGGTATTTTTAACCAAACAGTAATGTTGCACATTTTTGCGATTTAGTTGGCATCTCAGTAAACTTTACATTTTCTATCCGTTAAGCAATTAGGACTTACAAAAATTCAAGTAAGTACAGTATTATACCAAAATGGAATTTGGAAAAGTGTTGATTAATAAAAGTTATTAAAATAAATAAACTTTCCGGAAATACGAAGACTACAATAAGCAGCGGAATATTCATTTTTCTTTAAATTTATAGATATGAATTTCTAAAATACATTGTATATTGTACAGAAGCGCACTCTCTTAATTATAAAAACTGGCTTACTTGAGAAAAAGAACACATTTGTTAATTGTGTTCAAATAGAAAACAACGACAAGCATTAAAAATTATGTTTAAAAAATCAGACAAAAAAAATAAGCTCAGATTCGCATGAACTTTGGAAAGCCTCACAAAGAAATGGATTTTGTTTGCACAGTTCTGGACGGTGTCTACATACTGCGATGGCCCAAAAAGAGGGAAGCATTTAAATTCGCGTAGGTGTAATTAAATTGAAAAAGGTTTCATTGGCATATTGCACTTCTCATAAGATTATATATCATATTTTATTTTAAATCTTACTTTACACACACAAAAATGGTACGTGCTCTTAGCACACCCAAGGGATCACAGTGTGCTCTTCGATACTCTGCCCCACAATGATGTGTCAACTAATTTGTACAAAATATAGCATGCGCCCTCTACACAAACAGTTCATGTAATGAATTAACTCAGAATTTTAGTACTAGAAATAACGTCCATCAAGGGTGTATACTGTACTTTTTTTTTAAATTATTAAAATATTTCGTTATGACCAGTATTCTACCATACAAATGGGATGTTGTCCTGCGCGGTTGACGAAACGATTTGAACTGCAGAGACATTATTTTATAATTATTCGGAAGCCGAGACTTTACTCAGATCACCTTGAATAGACTGTGGCAGTTGTTGTGCCGTCTTTCGTTATGAAACTCGCACCTTCTAAATTGTGAGGCAATTCTATAAGATGACCCTCCATTAACTTCAACTCTGCGAAAACAAAATAGAGATCTCGACGTATTTGACATGCTAACATATCTTTATGGCTGTATAAATATTTCATGCAATAGGGGTGCCGAGGTGAATATGCAAAAATGAAAAATGTTAGAGCAAACTTCTCCGAAGGCGAGTATCTTACTTCGTTTTAACTTTTTTCCATACAGTGTATTTTTACATGCAGTTTTATTGCATATTGGTAAAAAATGATTGTTCACCATCAAAGATTTTAGATACTGAAAAGCATTCAACCGCCGTTCTTTGCGAAGAATAGCAAATATATGTTGCAAATAAGCATTTCAGTCGTCCAAAGTCATAGATTTTGATCGGCGGACATTTGATCCGCGTTAGGCAAACAACTAAAACTTAAACGTTTGCACTTGTTCGGTCACGTTTTACGTATGTCATCAATTCGGTTGCTAGTCGAGCATTATTCTTCTAGCTTACGCCAGATTGATGTAAGAAACAAGGTAGACGGATTTTGACATAGTAGAAACAGTTAGGCAACTTTAGTGAAATAGGTCGTATATGACGTGCTTGTCTGCTAAATGGAGCCCACGTGCGCATTAAAGTTAATGGTCGGAAACCCTGTGCGACATGACATCAAATTGTGCTTCTTAGTGGTCTATGCAGACATTTATAGTAGAATAGTTTTCTTAACGTTTTTCTTAGTTTGGTAGCGTAAACTTCGAGTTTCGGTTGGACTTATTAAGCGAAGCGGTGAAAACCGTAATTAAAGGTATTGCCGAGGTCTATGTAGATCTAGGAAGCCTCATTTATGTTTGCTATTTAAGGAAATATCCCTATATGATATTGTTTCTATCTTGAATACTTTTTGCCAGTATTATTTTTATTTTGAAATATGAATTTACTATTAATTTCTTAAACTATGTGTATTATTGTTTTTCCATTTGTTTATTTTTTTAATTTATTTTTTTAAAGGTTATATGACAGTGAAGCATCAGTTACAAAGGTCTGCTGTAAAGCAACCCTTGACGATGATGAGGGCAATGATGATGCAACTGTTTATGATGCAGATGATGATGGTTGATGTTATTTTGATTAAAAGAAGATACGTGTTCTTATTAGCATAAATAATATTTCTAAAGCATCGGCCAAATGATGATCATCCGCAGATACAATCCGTATTTTAGATAACGTTATGACACAGGTAACAGTGGAATTTTGCCCTTGACACTAGGTAGACAATGTGCGATGGTGGATTTAATCAAAGCAAGAAAGCCACAAAATATTTAAATGCAACGGTGAACGCAATTTGTCCTTTATGCGATTCATGGCTACATTTTATTGTAGGTTAATAAATACACCGATTTCTTATCAATAGTATAAACATTCAGAAAGTGTTCTATTATATCAATATATATTTCCTTATCTATAAACTGTTCCCAATATCCGTTGGCAATACGAGAATTACGTGCAGCATACAGTTAAATTTGCCCACAGTGGGCGATCAAATACACAATGGACAATACAAAATTACCTAAATAGGCATTTCTTCTGTCTGAATGGGTAAAAGTTGTATAAATGTAAATATTACACACCCCATGTTTTCTAATTGAAGACTAATCTTCACAAATTTTCATCATTTCTTTGCACAAACGGTCCATTACAAAAAGGTAAAGTATCATCGATTACATTTTTAACGGTGAATCGAACATTCTTATGCTGTTTATTGCAGTTATTAATCAGTATTTCGGCGTACTCATGGCTATCTCGATTCAAAAATATCATCAACATATAAGATGCATGGTCTATCTTCAATCATTTGTCCAGAGGTCTTTATTGATGTCTGTTGAAAATGAATCGAATATCTGAACAACACATATGTGTTTTACTACGTTTAGAATTTTTGGAAATTATTTTATCGGAAACCAAACAATTACTTCTAATGTCGCAATAATAAATCATAACATAATGTCAGAAGAACAAATTCAAAGGTTTTCAACGATCAATCATTCTACTTTGTCAAAATATTAAAATGTATCTTTTAAGCTGTACTCGGACAAATGGTTTCTTACAGGCATCAACAGGTTTGTTAACCATTTGCCTAATGCATGTTTTGGTTTATTTGTTATTGTATCTTTAAAAAAAATCAAATTTCGGCGTCTTCGGCAAAGCACACAATCAAAGTTTATATGCTTCAAATAGCTTCAATTGTTTTTGTTCGGCATTTGTGATGTTCCTATTTGCATGAAGGTAAGAAATCTCATTCTAAACCATGCTCTTAGTTTTTTTCATTTCATCTCCCTCAGTACAAATTCAAATTTGCGAACCAGAAGACAAGAAATGTGTCTTAGAAAAATACTGAAATAAACTTTCGTTGAATTTAATTAATTTTAGTATTGGTTAGAAGTGTCAAAATTATTCACACCGAAATCAATTGAAATGCGATTCCAACACTGCTTCCTTTACTAAAGAATTTTCATTACCAGGAACGCAAAACCTTCTTCAATAAGAAAATGTCTCTTTATATACAAACCACTTTTTTCTGCAAAAAAATAATAAAAGGCGTTTTTGGTTCGGGTGGTTTATTATAAAGACAGTGCTTCAACATTTCGTTTGCTGTTTGCCTAGTTTCTATAGCCAAACATGGAAAAATATTTAAATATTTGCTTTTCGCAAAACAAACAAGGTTCATTTAAAACGTCAGAAAATTCTTTCAAATGTGCTTGGATTTGATTTACTTTGAAGTCCAATGTATCATTAAAAGAAATGTCCCAAGTAATGAAAGTTTACTCTATACTTGGACAAGGAAGCATTCATTTTTCTACTTCGCAGAAGAACGAGTGAAACGATCAGTTCTGCAACACTGTCTAAAATAAACGCTGGTTTCCAGTTGTTTGTGTGATTTACTTCAGAGATACAATTTTGCCACGTTTAGCTACGAAGCGTCAAGGATATATATATGCCAAATTTTAGAAACATTTATTTTTGGCTATCAATTTTCAAAATATATGTTTTGCACAGAAGTTTTTTTGCTATAATATACCAATTGAGTTACCAGTGAAGTAGAACACATAAATTTATTTTGCTTAAATAAAATACACCACTACAAATCGAGTGTACTTACTTTGTGTGTGATGTTCAGAAATTCAATAAAGTTTTAATAGCAAATTATACAATTGGTCTAACCATAGTTTTTTTCTTGCCCCCCATTCATAGCAGATATGATAATGCGAATGTTGAAAAGAAACACTTCTGAAATACGAAGAGAGTCGAAACTATGCAACAGATAAGTTAAGAATATAATATTTGACTGTGATAGCCGTGTGCATGTTGAAAAAATAATCAACAAATACTAAAGATGGCGTCAGAAAAATCGATATATTTTTCAAAATGGTGATAATCTAGCTTTTCATGATGCATTGCGCAAACGTAGAATTATTATCACATTATTCAGAGTAGTTTTACAGAAGAAACAGCTGCACTCCATAGATAGACCCAGAAGGCTGCCATTGAAAAAGATATTGTTTTGTTGTTATTTTAATATGGCGTGCATAATGATCATACCAGTAATGGCTGCACATCCCATTTTACGCATAAGAATAAAACTGTTGATATAATGGAATACGTTGTGACTTTTTGTACAGTTGAAGAGATACAGGCGTATGTTCACCTACAATATAATTGTGAAAAGCCAGTGAAGTTTATAAAGTAGAGATATGCTAAGTAAATTTGTTAAATATTTTCGAAAATGAATTCGCATGTTTATGGGCGACACCTAAGGTTTTCTTACTACTGTGGAATTTATTTCCAGCGATCTTTATTTTGAAATTGTACCTATTTTTAATAATATATAGGCAGCCAGTTTACCAAATGATAAACTATGTATACAAAATATAATTTTATTATATCTTGAAATATATATATATATATATATATATATATATATATATATATATATATATATATATATATATATAACAACCCCCAATTTTTAATTTTTTATTTAAGGTTAGGTTTTAGATATGTTTTCCTATTTGTACGTTACCACAATAAATAGGTAACTAAGTACTTCACAAACAACAAAAAAGACTTGTTCGTGCAATAACACCACCATGTTGTATTCCGAAACAAGCTGAAATTGTGCTTAATTACATACTATTCTAAGAATGAATATTTAGAAGAATTTTGAAAGTGGCATATGTGGGCCATTCAATTACTTTAACAAAATTAATTCATGTGGTATATTTCTCCAGTAAATCAGTTGCTAATTTTGCGCAAAAGTATCTATTCACCAACCAGCATTGTCGTTGAATGTGATAAACCTATGAATCAAAAATTGAAATTAGCTAAGAAACGGTAATCCGGATACTTTTACAGACATTTCTCCGGAACAGAACATTACTTGCGATCGTTTATAAATCACGCTAATTAATTTAATATAACTGTAAAGCAGAGAAATTCTGCAAAGCATAGAAATTTCCATTAGAGAACCTTCTGACATGAAATTAAATTAAATCTAATCCCATTTGAATGAAGTATCTAATGTTATGTTAAAACATCGTTAATTTGTGAAAATAAACTTTCCATACATTATTTGTGTATGTGTTCCTTTAAACTAGGCAAGGAACTAATAAAAGGCTGCAGTATTCACTTTATAATAAACCGACCGATCCGAAGAATTATTTCAAAATTTTATCTAGGAGGAAACTGGCATCTTAACAAAGGTTTCCTCTCGCTTATGGAGAAGGTCTGGCATTACGCGCATAAAAAAATCATATCAGTTTGTTCCGAAAGAAAGTATGCCATTGTGCCCCGTCTTCAATTTTGTCAATCCATTGTCCTGACAGCTCAACTATAATGCACAAATCTGCGGCTCGGATTGCCGAAAATATACATGTAGATTACTTCTTTCAGGCAATAGTATATAGTTGCCATTATTGTCCCTTATGATCCCATTGTTCTTCAAATTAATGTCCATATAGTTGCAGGAGCATCCCTCCTGGCCTATACCGCACCAATCGCTCTATTTAAAGCTTATGTGAATACCAGATAATTGCTATATAGAAGAGCAAATCTCAAAACGAAGGAGAAACGTTAGAATGCTGCAAACAGCAGTCGAACCTGAAGAATTATTAATAAATAAATAATTTTTTATTATGAAAATTTTCTTTCTAACTATGCATGTTTTTTACGGAAGTGTTTTTATGTATAAATACAACTGATGTAACAAGATATTAAGTTTAGCATTTGGATTCTCATAACTCTTTAGAAGACATGGTTTTAACGTTACAGGGACATATGAATACCTTAATTGCAGAGATGGGAAATATTAAATCTCGTCTAGATTTTACAATTATTTTAAAATGAGAGCATCCGAAGCTCACATGAGTAAACACTCTAATTATTAGCAGGGCGATTTTTATGCGACCGGAGTTCTGATCTCTCATTATTTAATAACAAACTTTTCCCAGCTGAGGATTACGAAAACACTATAATACATAGGTAAGGAACTTCAAAACAATCATACGAGAAAATCCGTTTTTATGGCTTATGCGAATAGCACATGCATATAGTAGTTCTTTACAAACTTAGTATGTTCACAGAAGGAATATAATACATTTAATTACGGTCCTATATATTTTAACGTTTTTTTTCTAACATGAACATTACATCTCAAATCTTCTACGTCGCTTGAAAGCTATGTTCTAAGTGATCTACGCTGCTCACACCAAACTCCTCAAATTGCATACATTTAGTGACATTAGATAGAGTCTTTCCTTCCATATTATACGTAATTAAGTAATATATACATTATAATGATACAGAATTAACCGGACAGTCGGTGCAGTCCATTAGCACTGCTACTCCTATAATAACACTTTGTAGTGAATTATTAATTCAATATTTAATTATTAAAAAAATAAGCATTATTATCTGCACCGATAAAAACAACAGTCCGTGCTATGTATAATTAACCACTTATTAATTTAAAAAATAAATAAAAATTAATTTCTATAAGCACATTGTTCTTATAATACTTGTTCCTCATAAGGAGCATCTAGGCTAATGTATATGGCATCTCATTCTATCTTTCAGTCTCCCATTTCCTCGTGGTCCATGAATTGTTGTAGCCGATGTTAAAGCTGTAGGTAGCTTTAACACAGTTACATTGAGCTATCTGTTTATAAATATCTAAATTCGAATAATATTGGTAAGGACATATAAGGAAAATCGGGTTCAAGGCGAAAGTACATCAATTCGTATTCTAAACATATTTTGAAAGATTGGCTAACGGAAGAATGTCGCAGGTTTTTTTGATTACATATTAAAATATATTTATAAGATTTCCTTTAAAAAACTTTACAATTGATAAACTTGCGCAAGTCAACATATCCATGAGGTATTTCTGTTATCGATTACAATATATCATGAATTTTTTTACAGATGTTACACAAGCTGTCGTGAATCATTTAAATTTAACTATGATTAAAAAAAATTAACATTTAGCTGGTGAGAGAGCACATATTACATTTATCAACTCGCATCAAATTTCCAGCATACATTTGTCACAATAACCTATATAAATGTGCAAAAATATTTCTTTAAGAATGTAGGTAATCTAAATTTAACATTTGAAAAATTTTACAACTATCCCAATCCATTCATTTATTAAATTGTAACACAACTAGTGTTTTGCTAAAAATTATATTCTTACAAATGAATCCGATTCTTTTTAAATATTTTAATAAAAAGTTTACATGAAGTTCAGTATTTGAAACAAGAGAGGCAAAAATGAATAACGGTCAACAAGCCGACTACGAATGAACTTTTCTGGAATATAAAATGTTTACTTGTAAATCATTACTCCAACGCACGTCATATTTTATTATTATTTAACTGTTGAAAAAATTTCAAAGCAAATAATCAAAATCTTGAATGGATTAATACTAAATCTCATGAAAGCGTGGTACATCAGTAATAAAGCATTAATTATTTAATAAGAGGTAAGACACACTAATTGAATAGATAGGCTTTAATTTATTTTTGAATATTTTTAGATGAATCTTGATAAAATACTTGGATCAATCTCAACTAAAAATATAACTTCGAGTATCTATCTGTTTACTGAGTCTGACCATCTCATACCGAATAGTATATATACATATATATATATATATATATATATATATATATATATATATATATATATTACATTATCGTCATCAGGCACTGCCACACATTTGTAATGGCATCTATTACACTGCTATATAACTATAACAATTATAACAAACAAAGCGGGAAAACTTTTTTTTAAATTATAATGAAAAAATAATAACTTAGGCACTGTATCACGTCATACGCAAAACCAAATCTCTCAGCTATCTCTGGCCAATTAAGAAAACAATTTTGAAGATTATACTAATACAAAAAATGGAAGTAAATATCTCATGAGCTCAACTCAAAGCCATATTCCGCAAGGTTTCCAATCAAGAAACATGATGTGCAAGTGGACACAATCCGGGCAGACGTATGGTTTATATAAAACTAAGTTGAATGTAGAAAAATTTAGCTATTTCCGCAATTTCAAAGCCTGTCCACTTTGTTTCTTACGCGAATCTGGCTCTCGATTAGAGAATAATGTTCTACTGAACAACGAATTGAAAGCATACGCAAAACGTGACCGAGATAAAGCAGTTCATGAAGTCTTATTTATTTTTCTAACGAGGAGCACTTGCTACACAATCCAAAAATACGTCTATGGATATCATTGCTGTTTATTCATTTGTTCTATTCTTCGCAAACAACGATAGTCGAATTCCCATAGGCGTGCAAAGCGTGAAGTCTAAAGGGCCAAGTCAAACTATCGTATAATAAATCTGAATTTACGGATGCATTATGAACAAGACCTTTGTAGCAAAGTTAAATACTCGCGTTTCTCCATAAATGATAAAAATTGGAGAAAGGTGTTCTAGCTTCCGCGATTCCTATACTCACTCTGTCTGATTTATTGAAGTGCGTGGAGGTAGATCCTGTATTGGTACCTTACAATTATGCAAATTTCATACTGAAAGACGGATCGACGACTGTCAAACTACTGATAGTGAACTGAGCAGAATTTCGGTTGGCGAATAATAATACAATATCGTCGGCATGGGCAAGATAGACTAATCTGCCGCCCGGGAGATCTTCGACAACTGAATCAAGAGCGTATGGACGAGTTTTGTTCATAAGAGCGTCTATTAAAAAAAATTTTAAATGGGAAAATAAACAGTCCTAACGAACACCAATAATGTTGAAGGTTATTACGTTGTAGACCTTAATGCGACCAATAGTGTCTTTGCAGAGAATGCGTTTAATATTTAAAACTTTGGTGAGCATACCAATTTTCGACAGAACATCGAAAAGAACACTGCGAACCATTGACTTAAATACACATTTGAAGTCTAGAAAGACGGCTATTGTGGGACAACGATACAAATGTTGCCGTTCCAGAACTTGCCCTAAGGTAAAAGTATTACCGTGCCCGAATCCTGCTTGTTATACTCAAGCATGTGATTCACACGAAGCGCTAAGACAGCGTACGGTAATCGAAGCAAATAACCTAGACACGACGAGAAACAAGCTTCTACCACGATGGTTACCACGCAGATTATGATTGGTTACTTTAAGATAAGAATTATGGTAGACTCACATCAAGGAAGTGGCACGGTCTCCTCATTTCATATAGTAGTTATTCGCCACTGTATAAATGATATCGTCACCACACTTGTATAAGCTCGGTAGCAAATTATTTGTGTATGCGGCTTTGCGACGTATACGTCTCAAACTCTTATGGATATTTAAAATTAACAATCTTAATTGATGATACAGGTATGGTTTCGGAGATCAGGTCTGGCGCAGGTGCTCAAGCAAACTGATCTTCGAAGTGTTCATCCAACTTATAAAAATAAGATATATATATATATATGTATAAAGATTTTAATATATCTTCTTTTTTTGCTAAAAATTGTGCGTCTAAAGTAGGCCGTGCTTTAGTATTATAATGCCTGGTTATTTCGTGTAGTTATGGATAAGTTGTATAGCAGTTACATAATAAGTTTGAATTTGGATCACAACCTGAAGATCTCGCTTCTACACTGGAGTTGACCATTTAGTTAGTCTATAAACGTTCCACTGTCATTACGTTGCATTATATCGTCTATATCATAATTAAATAAGATACGGCACTGAGTATATATATTTGTATTCAATTAAGTACGAAATACCGAAATATGTTTCCAACTCTACATAACTGATGAAAAAAGAAATAGCCACGTGAAGGAAAGCTTTCTTTTGGAAGGAGAACTGCTTTTTAACACGAAATGATTTAGAATATTTTAAAACATGACGTGCTTTTACGGTTTTAATGACGTTTAATCGTAAAACTGCTTACTATTGGAGTATTTAAAGCAATATTTTTATGTATGCATTCATGTTTTCAAAAATTATTCAAGTGCAAAATTTTCACTATTTAAAATTGCACGCGGTTTCTTGACATTATTCGCATAAAGTATATTGCATTTAGTACTGGAATATGTAGCTTTCTACAGAGCTTAAGTAGGTAGAAAACGTTGAACAACAATACATACTATTCAATCTAAATTAAAAAGTTATGCATGAATCAACTCTTACGTAATAACAATTTTTTAGGCCTATAAACAAAGAAAGTGGTCTGCATGGAGTGCATGCTTAGTAGTGACTTATCTGAACTAACTTGTTCAATCTTTCTACATAAATGAATATGGATTCGCTTTCCTTCTCCAGACATAGATGAATATTGTAATAATGATTGAATGTTAAGGGGAATACCACAAAAATTCTATCACAATCGTCATTCAAGTTTCAACTAATATGCTATTGATAGAGTAGCAATTTAATAATTATTGATTACGCGTGTGGTGGTAACGATTCTATAAATCAAGTTTGCGAGCTTGAAGCAAACACCAATTCCATTGTACTTAACCAGTCATCGAACAACATAACAAAACTACCGCCAGTGGCACGCACTGGCGGTAGTTTTGTTATGTTGTTCGAGGACTGGTTAAATACAATGGAATTGGTGTTTACATCAAGCTCGCAAACTTGATTTAAAGAATTGATAGAGTAGCAGTTGGCCCGAAACTTTGTTAATCTCTTTGAAATAGATGCAGCGATTTTTTGGTTGGTTAACATTTAATAATGTATAGTGCATATATTTAATAATTTATACATGTTTCATCTCTGCGCGTTTTGGCAATTTGTGGTCAGCTTTTATTGTTTATATGCAATTTCTCACATTTCTTGGAAATAGTTAGCCTTACAAAACTCTGATGCATATTTAAGGTTGAGAACGCGAATTGGGGAAAACAAATAAAATTGAATTTCAGATGAATACCTAAAGTTAAAGCGTGAAGGTTACTTGAATTTTGAATGTAGACAAACAAATAAACAATTTAAAAAATTGAATTTGACTTGAATAATCGGTTTTGTGTCCAAAGTGGCAATCAATAAAAGGTAAACATCACTAAAAAACTTTTTATACCTCTCCCGTTTTGTGACAGGCTTAATTTACATTTTCGTATACCGGAATAGAAAATATATATAAACCTTGTGTTAGGACAACCAATTGAAGGATTGCTTACAGACAAGAAATAGTTAAAAGTGTATACATTTTTTCTAGTCTGAAAATATTAGCCAAGGACTTTCATCAGATGTAATACTAGTACTAGTATAATATGCGGAGGCAAAATATGCGAAAGCATGCTCGCACAAATTTTGCAGAAGATTATCTACATGATGACTAGTCCAAAAAAAGCAAACCTGACAGAAAGATGGTAAATACGCAACGCCTAAATATTTGGTCTTAATGACTCGGTAAAATAAAAAGTATGCAATTAGATTATTTGCACAAATGTGGTTTCTTCCTAAATTGAATGAATACATTATTTTCTTGTAGTCGCGGTTGGACTAACTACCTTTCAAACATTTGCGATACATAAACCAAATAAACCTTGTACTAACTAATAGATGCAAGGTTTCTTAAATATTCGTCACGAATAAATTTGTAATCTTACCATAAATCTCAAGGAAATGATTGCAAGTAATGAAAATTATTAAAATTCTGCTGATGAAAATATATCTGAAATATGACTATAAGTAAAAAGTAAAACGTTAAGTCAAATCGTCATTTAAGCAAAGCACACCACATTTTCGTAAACTGTACAATGTTTCACGTAAATTGTTAATTTCGATAGTTTTAAAATTTATTCTTTTGGTCTTCTACAGCGAAATTGTGTTAAAAATGAAATTGAATGCAGGTGAACTAATACGCAAATAAATAGGTAATACGTGAAATGGACATGTTTTCAGACGTTTTTATAACGAAACAGCTCCTCAGCTGCAAATTGGTGACAAAATTTATTACATTACAGAGCCAAACACTTATTTCCGTGTGGATGCTGGGACATAGTTATCGACCCGTATTATTTTGTATTATGCTAGGACGAACCAGAGATACGAATAAAAGTAACTAAAATCTCAAAACTCGTAGATACTGCATGTCGCGTAGCTCGATTTATTATACTAACCTAATTTGATGCTAGTGTTGTATTTAAACTATAAATAGGGCAAATAGACTCGCTTGAATACTGTCAGGACATCATGTAAATGCATTTAGGATAAGCTAAACAATGATGCTCCAACACATTTACCCCGATATTTCTTCGTATTTCAGGGGGTTTAATTGCAATCATCTAACGTCGTCTACATAACTCGGTTTCACATTATGTTTTGTCTCTTCATCAAAAGTTAATATAGTCAAGCATGCAATAAATAAGTCAGTGCGGAGGTAAATGCAAACGGACAGGCCTCCCGTAGATCAACGTACAGTTTGGGTCTGATAATAAACATCTTAAATTTTAAATTGCATAGATATACTGAATCAAAGTACGCGGACGCTGTGGCGCGCGGTTGCCGGTGACATTGAGACGGGTTGTAAAGATGCCAACCCAGATTGGAATCTGCCTTGAATCAGTGGAAGGCTTGTTATTAATATTATTCGTTCTATAAATCAGCCGAAGGTCGCTATAACTTGCAAATATCTTTTTGACCTTTTTGCTGTTGATCGACGTGGGTGAATAATTATTCGTGTTGCAGGATAAGCATTGTTTTCGCAAAGTGAAAAAAACAACGTATTTCACTTAGATTTAATCTGTCATTTATTTGTAAATAATACGTGAGAGTTGAGGCAAATATAAATGTGTCGAAAGCATTGTCACGCATGTAGATAAAGCAGGTAGGAATTTAAAATCGAATTTCCAAACCAAGTTGTTCAATTTATAAACAATATATTTCGCGGGTGGTGATAACAACTATTCAAATCTAGATTACTTACTTGCGATTAACACCAATACAATTGCATTTAATGAGCTCCACAAAGAGGTCAAATACTAACGGTCAAAAGTAATGAGGCACGATGAAATTTCATTGTGTTCATTAATTAAATCAACCAAATATAACATACATAATTTAGCGGAAATACATAGCTTAATCATACGAATGGAAATTAGCGTGTATAACTAATAACAGATAAATGTTATATTTTACCAATACGGCGTCACGCAGACTTGTGTAGGCTGGCTTTTATGGCAGTGTGCTTCAACCAAATATTAAAGCAGCTTATGAGTGTTTTGGTCATATTTAACAGAAAATAAATCCCGAGGGCGACCCACAGGCATAGTTGAGAGTTCGTTTTAATAGGTCGAAAGTTTGGGTAATTCATGTGATTAAATATAAGTGTTGTTTAACGAAAAAATAAAAATTAAGCAGGCGTCAGATATTTAAAGCCTACAAATGAGAGCTCAATTTCTAACTATAGTATTTTAAAAATTTAAATGAAAAGAATCAATAGAAGTCAGACAGAATAGTTGTCGACATGTCACATAGTTGAATAAGTTTAGCCCATGGCATAGTAGCTGAATGAGAGCGGTTTCATTAATAATCATTTCAGGGATCATTGATAGCAGCTATAATTTCCATTGTTCTCATGAGTTAAATATTTTTTATTTTTCAATTTAAGCTAGAATGCCGCAAGTGTGTTTTTCGTGCCCGAATTTATGAAAACAAATATTGATTTTATGCCTGAACAAGAATTACCATTATATTTCTTTCTATAACGCTATGTGCATAGCACATTTTTGTAAGAATTTTTTACCTGAAAGCTAAGGAAATTAATTTAAAAGAAAACATCTAAGACATTTTCAGACTAAGTATACACAGCTGCAATAAGTAAACTTCATGACAGGTAATGGAAGTTATATTGCACAATATCTGTGTCCTTTTTAACTGAATATATTGTTTGTGAAGACTGCAAGAAAAATGCAGAAAATCGATTTTCTCCCTTATTCGAGCAATATGATAAAATATATGTCCGATTATTTATTGACATACTGAAGAGGAAACAATGGTTTGCAGAAAGTCTGTTTCAGACAGACGGCTGCGCTTCAAGCTTCAAAGCTTATTTCGCATAAAAAATGCAGAATGAATATATTAAAAGGGTATGGCCATCTTCCAAATGCAGAATATATGTGCTGTCAGTTAAATAAGTGCTACGCTGTTAATACTGCATGGAAAAGAGATCAATTAAAATTTACTGCGTAAACAGTATATTAATTTAGAAAACGAATCATGAACTTTGGCCCATGTGTTATACAAATGCTTCACGCAGCAATTATGCATAAAAATAACGAAATTTAATTGTCAACACTTGGTCGAATATTTGGGCACATTCTTCTGAATTGCTTATTTTTATACTTTAGCATGTGGACGAGATTTGGAATTGTGTGAAAGCGGAAATTTCTGTGAACATCGTGCGCTTTTTTTCCTTACAATGCATTTTCTATTCATGTATTCTTGATGTAATTCGCTGTATTGAATTACGCTTTTAAGAGTACCCTCTGTGTTTTATAACCAATCATACTAATAAATGACGAAAACGAAATATATATCTACATCTGGTTAGTTATACTTTTACCGAATGGGTTTTCAGCATTCAGTGTCAATTCACTGAAATGATATTCGTCTTCAAATACAAATGCCTGCGAATAAATTCAAACATAGGAGAATGTACAAAAGTCTAATCGAATAAGCATAAGTTCAAACAAGCATTGGTTGCAAGGGTGGTGGTAACATATTCTTTAAAGCAAGTTGGCGAGCTTAAGTGCGCATGCATCTTATCATTATAATCCCTATTATTCATTAGCACTGCTGTCCCACCTTTATCTTCTTTAAGGCATAATAACTTATTAGATAACAAATTCAATCTCGATCTTTTCAATTCATAATTCCGCTTACATTTATTCTCTCTATGTTATAATGTCAATTTGGCAACATCAGATTAAAATTTAGTTTCACCTTATTTTGGGAGGAATTGGGTGATTTTAACTGCCTCCATATTATTGTATTCGTGTGAATGTACTATATAGGAATGGCCATGTTCAGTGTTAGGTTAAGTACAATCAATTATCATTATCCTTTACATACATAGACGATAAATTAATTACCCGTTTAGACACAGCGGAATCGTTTCGAATATTTCTCGGAGGCATATAAGTTCCAAAGTTTGTTAGTTTTTCCTCATGTCTCTGTCTAACCTTTTGACTTCCTTTATTGCTAACCTAATCATTGAAATATTCTATATATTTAAGTTCCATTGCTTGTAATAGCAAGACCAACACCGGTCTTATTCTATTGGTTTATGTAATTATTTAATTTCATTTTTTTACATTAAAGGCTGGGTATTAAAGATGAAAGGGGACTAATATAATAATTGCATGTGCGTGTACTCTAAAAATCAACCATATCTGATTATGGACAACGTATAATAGTTTTACGTATTAGTCTACATTGATTAACAGAGTTTAATGTGAAAAATAGCTAATTTAATAAAGTTTTTTTGTATAAGTTTGCAACGGCATTCCATATATTTAAAAGATTAGCGTTTGTATCAAGTTTAAAACCTTGATTAAAATTATTGTTATCAATATGTGCCTATTAATTTATTGATAAAGTGTATAAATATTCAACGCAATACCATTTCTCCAGGTGATTTCTTTCCTTCAATGGAAGACTGCGGATGGCAAATTAGAGTTTTAGGTCTAATGAGATGACAAATATACTTCTCCAGAAGGAAAGGATAAACAAAAAATACATAAGTTGCCATGTAACTGAAAATATCGCGATGTGCGTCAGAGTGGAGCATTGGATAGTCACAGACACTGAAGAAAATACAACCGGGTTCGAGCCCCGTTTGCGGTAAAATAACGGACAGTATGTGAATTGTTCTTAATAAGGACGAAATTTGTCTACTGATTTAATCATCTTTGATAGATTTAATAAGGTTTAGTTTATAATAACAAATGTATATTTACAGGAATTGCTTTTTATTGCAAGCCTGCAACAAATTAAGATCTGACGGCTTTCATAGATAATTGTATGTGACAATTGTTAAAAATTGGAAATGAAATAAACGCATTCAGAACCAGAAGAGGACATCTTATCCAGATCAGCAAAGAATAAAAAGTTACACGACATTAACACGCACATATAATGCAGCTGAACTACGAGTTTTATTTGAGATGACACACTTGTCTTTACCAGAAACTGTCGTTATGCCGCACTCAAACATTATTTACCGATATAGAGGTGCAAGTTGCCAATCCGCTTACGTACGGCTAATTACTCGAATGAAAGAACATTTGTAACTTAAACGGCTACACGTCTTCACTTGCGCAATGTATCATTGAAATCCCGCATGCATGTTTTCTCCGAGCGTGGCATTTAAGATAATTGCGAATCTGAATAACATAAATGAGTTAACCACCTATGTAATTAATGAAAAAAACAAACAGCGGCCTGATTTGTACAAGCAGAAAAAACATGTTCGGGAATTGAGCCCGAACTGGTGGCAATTCATGCACGTGATAATTCGTTCCTTTTTCTCACTCTAAGTTTATTTTTTCCGTTTCTTTATATATATATATATATATATATATATATATATATATATATATATGTGTGTGTGAGTGTGTGTGTGTGTGGTGTAAAAATTAAGCAAGAAACGGTTTTCGAATATGATAAAGTTTTAGCTTTTCACATGAAAAATGCAATTGGTAATAAATAAGCCTGTTTAATTATCTTTGAAATTCCGGTCATTTTTTATTTCGTTAAAAAAATTATTTTACAATATTTATCAAGTAAAATTAATTAACGACCTCTCTGTGAAATAGGCCAAAAGACAAATATATTCCGGAATACAATATTTTGTAATTTCACGAACGAAAATGAGTATTCAATAATAAGGGTAATATTAAAAAACATTGCTTCGTGACGAGTAAAAACTGATGATATTCTTTACTTAAAAATGCATGGTTAGTTACACATAACGAGACTACATTGAACTTGCAGATTACATGCCTTGCATAAGGCAAACTTCTTCAATTTTAATTATAATTATCTACAGTTACTTTTATGTATTTCAAATTTAAACATATCAATAATTTACTTCTTTGGATAAACTTACTCAAGTCATATAATTTTATTCTATTTATCATATGAAAATGAAGAGAAACAAATTGTCATACTCTTTTACGCTGTTTCAGGTAGCTGAGAGAAATCGCACCAATTTACCATATATTTATATTTCCCGGGTTGAATTATTAAATATTTGCGACATCCAGCTAGCCGCTTGATTATTCCTATAGAAAAATAACATATACCATGCAATTATATATATATATATATATATATATATATACTCTTTCTCTCTCTAAAACTATTTAAGTAATATGATAAAAAAGCAGAGGACGAAGTGTGAATGGTTAAACAGAGAGTATAGCAATAAAAAGAATGAAGTGCAGAAATAACAAAGATATGTGCACAACTTAGCTAATTCATAAATTTTGAATCTGTTTTGATCAATTTCATCGTATTTTTTTCATTTTGGAATATTTAGGTCTGATTTTCATTTGTCTCCAACTTCACTTTCACTATAACTGAAAAACAGCGTATGGAGCAAACAATTCTAACTATTTTGCTGCATTTCAAATAATGGCGGACGTAAGTGTGCCACACTACGCACGAATTTGTATCAGACTAAAAGTTTACGATAGAGTGGATTCAACCAATGTATACTAAACACTTCTGCAACGGCTGTTCGTGAAATACATGTCATTCAAAAGTGTATAAGATTCATCAGTAGAATAGAGGTTTGCCAAGCTTTTCATTCCCAGCCGAGATTTGTTTGAAAGTATAGAGGCAAATCCATGGAAATATGTGAAAAACACACCACGTACAATTTAGCATCATACTACCAAAAGCAGTTTCGTTAAATGTACCGTCCAGGCAAAATGAAGAATTTGTTGTATAATATTTTTAAAACTTATTTTATAAAAGGTTTAATATCAATAATTTAATCAGATGCAGCCGAAGAAACTAAGCTTCCTATTATGATAACAAGCACCTAATGTCAATTTAATAGTGAAATTTTCATAGAATTTTGGAAATGCTACGAAAGCATAAAGTTTAGTTTAGTAGCTGAAGTTAGAACTAGGAAAGTCCTATTAACCAAAATTATCTAATAACGTAGTTAATCATCATTATTGGGTAGTATACCATATAAATTGAATGTCATATTGAGTGAGAATTGCAGAAACAACTGATAAAATATAAAAGTTCGTTAACAACTGAGTATTCATGAACTATTGATTCACAAGGCGGTGGTTTGGCTTGGTTGTTTGATTGATTAAATACAATGTGATTGGTGTTTATTTCAAATGCGCAAACATGATGTAAATTGTAGTTACCAACACCCACGCAAACAATGATTGTTTAATTTTTTCGCATGCATCATGCATTAAAGTTGGCACAAATCGCAATATTATGTAGAAAAAACGAAGAGTGGTATTTGCGCATACTACAAAGGAGGTTTGAGAGTTAGCCAAAATAAACATAATAAATTGCTTTCGAAATGCAATTAGATCGTGTTGTGTCTACAGTCGTTTTGCAAAATACTTTTAATTCATGATAATAACAACGGTAAAAAATTTCCCTCAAAGCATATAAAAATGACTGTATTTTCGATTATAAAATTCGAAATAATCAAAATAAATGAAATAAAGTATAGTTAGCAGTCAAATTTAAATTTATATAAACTAACACTTTTAATTAATTAATGAATTGAAATTAATGAAGGGAATGCGCTTAAAATGTTCAATGAACAGAAAGACTGAAAACCACTACTGTTTTTATAGCGTTATCGGATTTAAGTGAACATATTTCTAGAAGGTAAAGCACTTAGCGCAATACAAAAAGGATAATTGTACGTTATTTGTGTGGCAATATGACTTAACTTGAAGAGATCCCTAGTAAAAACTTCGTTCCTCATATCAATTTCAATGGCAATAAATTTTGATAGTTTTTTGAGAAAAAGGCCCATTATTAACTCTAATAGACTTTTCCAACAATTTCTACTCTCCATCTGATAAACCACTTATGTAAAATATAATGATTTATTTTAAATATAGTCAAAATGAGTTTAGCAAGCCCAGGCTTCGCAAAAAAGGCGATAACTTCTTCAAAAATTTAAAAAAAATTGTCCACAGGTTTCCGTGGCGTGAAACCCAGATTATTAAGGATGCGAAATTAATTTAACTGAAAGAAAACGTAAGTTAAATTGAATCTAATATATTTGTAAATAAATACACAGACAATCAAATGCACACTTATATATAAGCGTGTATGTATAAGCGCCAATCCTATTTTCAAGTAAAAGTTAAATTTAAAATTTTAAGTACCGCATGCAGAAAGTTTACAAACCATAATCAAGGATCTCGATTTTGCTGCGTAAGAGAATTATTTTGTTCTTCCCGTTGCGGTTATTGTGTCTCCGGTGTTCAGCGCTGCTTCTTGTTGATATAGATTTTAATTGAATCGAATGCGGAATATGTTTCCACTTGAACGAGACTAACCTTTCGCAATCTTGTGAATGTCATTAAAATTTGGAATCTGCAGACAACATTTAAGCAAAATCAAATTTGTAATAATCGAGCTATTTCCTTTAATAACGTGATTATTAACAAATTCTTTGTAATGACTATATCACACAATTACTCATTAAATAACTATTAAAGATAATGATAAACAATAAACCAATTGGTGTGTATCTCCTGTATAGGAATATGGAATATGTGCCGCGTTATTGTGATTTCGAGAATCAGTTTGTTTTTTTTACTGATTACTACAAGATATTACAATCGAGCTAAAAAATTGCATTTCACAAATAAAAATCAACACGAAATCACATATGCTTTTGAGCAAAACAAAAAATCATTTTTCAATTGTCCATTGAGCTCCATTTTGACTCATGTAAACATTTCTTATATGCGTACTGTATAGTTAAATCATGCTTTTAAGAGTATTCTTTTTATAATAGCTAGGCAGTAACGTAGACATTCGATTGCATGATACCTTCGGTAAATTCTACGACTTCCTAAATGATGTCTTTTGATACATTTCCAACAGGTTTTCGACAAGAAGCATAACCGATTCGTATGTCACACCACCCGCCTCAACGATACCCGCCTCAAAATCCGGTTCCATATCTATAAGTCAATAAAAAATATTAATTCGTTGTTATGTGCATTCAGGATGTAAGGCATAATTATTATGAGTCCACGTGTAAACACGGGAATTGGTATATGTCATTTAATCTGTTAATT
>JAQBSW010005392.1:0-57918 GCA_029291075.1 Eudiplozoon nipponicum | reverse complement strand
TCCGAGATATAATGGGATATGAGGTTTATTCTACTTTAGATCTGTAGAGAGCGTACTATCGAGTACCAATGGAGGAGCACAATCAAGAAGACTGAGAACATAGCACAATGCAATATGAAAGCGAAAACTAGTGAAGTACAAGAACAACATGTTGAAACTCGTTCTGGAAGAATACATCGTCAGCCGACGGACTATGATTACGTCTATTATTAAACTCTCTTTTTTTGAGAAGTTGGTGTATGTAGAGGAAGCTATTTCCTCTGACATAAAAGTCTTACTTTTGTCATAATACTGTTTACACGTTGTGTTACTATGCAAACGTAGTCGAAGCAATGACATTTATATAAACAAGGTTTAATTATTTTAGTAAACAAATAACGATGTTAACAATGTAAGAATTGTTTATTAGTGAGTTTTGAGTTGTCTGTTCTGTGTGCTGGACGCAAAATGATCTGTTAACTTTTAACATTCTTTGGTCTTATCATTACTATTTTGATTTTATCAATAAATTTGTGTTACAACGAGATCAGGTTATATAATTGCGTGTATTATTTGCTGTGATTAACATGGAGGTGTTCCAAATTATATGATCACACTGCATATGTGGATTGTCCGGGCCTGGCATCTCAGAGACTCTCTTCTGGTAATGACCAAAGGGCCTCTACAAAATTTTGGCGACCGCGCCAGGATCGACAAAGTGTTTCGTCAGATGGAACCTATGGTGTATGCAGTAATAGCAGATTCACGCCTGGAGCAGCAACTCAGACAACTCTCAGAGAAACTCCTGACCGTAGAGAATGAATTAAGTACCTTCCGCAGGGACGTTGGTTGGATAAAAAACAATAAAGGACGTTCCAACAGAGGTATGCTGAATTCTCGAAGTCAAAGTTCAACTTCCAAGCATCGGAGGGGCGAATCGCGTAAGTGTGTTCAAGGCCAACGCGAGTGGTGCATTTCGCATTGTAAATACGCCGAGTTTGGAAACTGTCAGGAGGGATACACGTTTCCAAAGTTGGGTGGTTCCCAATTGAAAGGAAATACTCTTCCTGTAGCCCGGTCTAAGCTACCGGAATACTAGCAAAACCCCCACTAGTAGGAGCCGTAGGGGGGGTTCCATTGCAAAGACTCCCAGGTATACCAAAAAATGCCTTTAAAAGGCATACTCAAAGAAAAGGAGGCGACTAGTATAAATAGCACCGAGATAGAAGGCAAGAGAGTCCGCTTCTCACTAAGCGGGGATCTTGAAAACATTGCCGGAGTGTCCAGCAACAAGTTCATTATTAAGGATGAATTATCTGGATTAGAATTTCTCATAGACACGGGTGCGGAGGTAAGCATAGTTAGGTCAGACGTGGTGGAAGCAGATTGCCCCACATTTGATTATCAACTATGGGCCGCGAATGGTAGTCCGATTAAAGTAAAAGGGATGAAAGAAATGTCGGTAACATTAGGCCAGAAATCTTCCTTCCTATGGAATTTTCTAGTAGCCGATGTCAAGGACCATATCATTGGCATGGATTTCTTGACACATTTCAAGCTGACATTAGACCCCAAGGCTAGGACTATCACAGAAGGCGTAGGGACATCAATAAATAATGAGTCTAACGTGTCGGCAGTTAGAACAGTCCTCTTACCTCGTCCAACAGTCGCACATGACTTTGCTGATATAATCGAGAAGCACCTAGCAGTGTTTCAACCTTTTAGTGCCAAAAGAATAGGTTTGAAAATAGGAGTAGAACACCAGATAGAATTGGTAGCTCCGTTACCTTGTTCACCAAAGGCTCAACCATTGGCACAACACAAGCAACAAGTAGCTGTGTCAGAATTTCATCAATTGCGCGAAGAGGGGATTTGTAGAAGGTCAAATTCCAATTTTGCTTCCCCAATAGTGGTAGTTCCCAAACCTGAACCGGGTCAATGGAGGGTTTGTGGGAATTATCGTCTATTAAACTCAGTGACAAAGGGTGATTCTTATCCTCTCCCTAACCAGAGTACCTTACTCCGAGATATAATGGGATATGAGGTTTATTCTACTTTAGATCTGTAGAGAGCGTACTATCGAGTACCAATGGAGGAGCACAATCAAGAAGACTGAGAACATAGCACAATGCAATATGAAAGCGAAAACTAGTGAAGTACAAGAACAACATGTTGAAACTCGTTCTGGAAGAATACATCGTCAGCCGACGGACTATGATTACGTCTATTATTAAACTCTCTTTTTTTGAGAAGTTGGTGTATGTAGAGGAAGCTATTTCCTCTGACATAAAAGTCTTACTTTTGTCATAATACTGTTTACACGTTGTGTTACTATGCAAACGTAGTCGAAGCAATGACATTTATATAAACAAGGTTTAATTATTTTAGTAAACAAATAACGATGTTAACAATGTAAGAATTGTTTATTAGTGAGTTTTGAGTTGTCTGTTCTGTGTGCTGGACGCAAAATGATCTGTTAACTTTTAACATTCTTTGGTCTTATCATTACTATTTTGATTTTATCAATAAATTTGTGTTACAACGAGATCAGGTTATATAATTGCGTGTATTATTTGCTGTGATTAACATGGAGGTGTTCCAAATTATATGATCACACTGCATATGTGGATTGTCCGGGCCTGGCATCTCAGAGACTCTCTTCTGGTAATGACCAAAGGGCCTCTACAAAATTTTGGCGACCGCGCCAGGATCGACAAAGTGTTTCGTCAGATGGAACCTATGGTGTATGCAGTAATAGCAGATTCACGCCTGGAGCAGCAACTCAGACAACTCTCAGAGAAACTCCTGACCGTAGAGAATGAATTAAGTACCTTCCGCAGGGACGTTGGTTGGATAAAAAACAATAAAGGACGTTCCAACAGAGGTATGCTGAATTCTCGAAGTCAAAGTTCAACTTCCAAGCATCGGAGGGGCGAATCGCGTAAGTGTGTTCAAGGCCAACGCGAGTGGTGCATTTCGCATTGTAAATACGCCGAGTTTGGAAACTGTCAGGAGGGATACACGTTTCCAAAGTTGGGTGGTTCCCAATTGAAAGGAAATACTCTTCCTGTAGCCCGGTCTAAGCTACCGGAATACTAGCAAAACCCCCACTAGTAGGAGCCGTAGGGGGGGTTCCATTGCAAAGACTCCCAGGTATACCAAAAAATGCCTTTAAAAGGCATACTCAAAGAAAAGGAGGCGACTAGTATAAATAGCACCGAGATAGAAGGCAAGAGAGTCCGCTTCTCACTAAGCGGGGATCTTGAAAACATTGCCGGAGTGTCCAGCAACAAGTTCATTATTAAGGATGAATTATCTGGATTAGAATTTCTCATAGACACGGGTGCGGAGGTAAGCATAGTTAGGTCAGACGTGGTGGAAGCAGATTGCCCCACATTTGATTATCAACTATGGGCCGCGAATGGTAGTCCGATTAAAGTAAAAGGGATGAAAGAAATGTCGGTAACATTAGGCCAGAAATCTTCCTTCCTATGGAATTTTCTAGTAGCCGATGTCAAGGACCATATCATTGGCATGGATTTCTTGACACATTTCAAGCTGACATTAGACCCCAAGGCTAGGACTATCACAGAAGGCGTAGGGACATCAATAAATAATGAGTCTAACGTGTCGGCAGTTAGAACAGTCCTCTTACCTCGTCCAACAGTCGCACATGACTTTGCTGATATAATCGAGAAGCACCTAGCAGTGTTTCAACCTTTTAGTGCCAAAAGAATAGGTTTGAAAATAGGAGTAGAACACCAGATAGAATTGGTAGCTCCGTTACCTTGTTCACCAAAGGCTCAACCATTGGCACAACACAAGCAACAAGTAGCTGTGTCAGAATTTCATCAATTGCGCGAAGAGGGGATTTGTAGAAGGTCAAATTCCAATTTTGCTTCCCCAATAGTGGTAGTTCCCAAACCTGAACCGGGTCAATGGAGGGTTTGTGGGAATTATCGTCTATTAAACTCAGTGACAAAGGGTGATTCTTATCCTCTCCCTAACCAGAGTACCTTACTCCGAGATATAATGGGATATGAGGTTTATTCTACTTTAGATCTGTAGAGAGCGTACTATCGAGTACCAATGGAGGAGCACAATCAAGAAGACTGAGAACATAGCACAATGCAATATGAAAGCGAAAACTAGTGAAGTACAAGAACAACATGTTGAAACTCGTTCTGGAAGAATACATCGTCAGCCGACGGACTATGATTACGTCTATTATTAAACTCTCTTTTTTTGAGAAGTTGGTGTATGTAGAGGAAGCTATTTCCTCTGACATAAAAGTCTTACTTTTGTCATAATACTGTTTACACGTTGTGTTACTATGCAAACGTAGTCGAAGCAATGACATTTATATAAACAAGGTTTAATTATTTTAGTAAACAAATAACGATGTTAACAATGTAAGAATTGTTTATTAGTGAGTTTTGAGTTGTCTGTTCTGTGTGCTGGACGCAAAATGATCTGTTAACTTTTAACATTCTTTGGTCTTATCATTACTATTTTGATTTTATCAATAAATTTGTGTTACAACGAGATCAGGTTATATAATTGCGTGTATTATTTGCTGTGATTAACATGGAGGTGTTCCAAATTATATGATCACACTGCATATGTGGATTGTCCGGGCCTGGCATCTCAGAGACTCTCTTCTGGTAATGACCAAAGGGCCTCTACAAAATTTTGGCGACCGCGCCAGGATCGACAAAGTGTTTCGTCAGATGGAACCTATGGTGTATGCAGTAATAGCAGATTCACGCCTGGAGCAGCAACTCAGACAACTCTCAGAGAAACTCCTGACCGTAGAGAATGAATTAAGTACCTTCCGCAGGGACGTTGGTTGGATAAAAAACAATAAAGGACGTTCCAACAGAGGTATGCTGAATTCTCGAAGTCAAAGTTCAACTTCCAAGCATCGGAGGGGCGAATCGCGTAAGTGTGTTCAAGGCCAACGCGAGTGGTGCATTTCGCATTGTAAATACGCCGAGTTTGGAAACTGTCAGGAGGGATACACGTTTCCAAAGTTGGGTGGTTCCCAATTGAAAGGAAATACTCTTCCTGTAGCCCGGTCTAAGCTACCGGAATACTAGCGAAACCCCCACTAGTAGGAGCCGTAGGGGGGGTTCCATTGCAAAGGCTCCCAGGTATACCAAAAATGCCTTTAAAAGGCATACTCAAAGAAAAGGAGGCGACTAGTATAAATAGCACCGAGATAGAAGGCAAGAGAGTCCGCTTCTCACTAAGCGGGGATCTTGAAAACATTGCCGGAGTGTCCAGCAACAAGTTCATTATTAAGGATGAATTATCTGGATTAGAATTTCTCATAGACACGGGTGCGGAGGTAAGCATAGTTAGGTCAGACGTGGTGGAAGCAGATTGCCCCACATTTGATTATCAACTATGGGCCGCGAACGGTAGTCCGATTAAAGTAAAAGGGATGAAAGAAATGTCGGTAACATTAGGCCAGAAATCTTCCTTCCTATGGAATTTTCTAGTAGCCGATGTCAAGGACCATATCATTGGCATGGATTTCTTGACACATTTCAAGCTGACATTAGACCCCAAGGCTAGGACTATCACAGAAGGCGTAGGGACATCAATAAATAATGAGTCTAACGTGTCGGCAGTTAGAACAGTCCTCTTACCTCGTCCAACAGTCGCACATGACTTTGCCGATATAATCGAGAAGCACCTAGCAGTGTTTCAACCTTTTAGTGCCAAAAGGATAGGTTTGAAAATAGGAGTAGAACACCAGATAGAATTGGTAGCTCCGTTACCTTGTTCACCAAAGGCTCAACCATTGGCACAACACAAGCAACAAGTAGCTGTGTCAGAATTTCATCAATTGCGCGAAGAGGGGATTTGTAGAAGGTCAAATTCCAATTTTGCTTCCCCAATAGTGGTAGTTCCCAAACCTGAACCGGGTCAATGGAGGGTTTGTGGGAATTATCGTCTATTAAACTCAGTGACAAAAGGTGATTCTTATCCTCTCCCTAACCAGAGTACCTTACTCCGAGATATAATGGGATATGAGGTTTATTCAGCTTTAGATCTGCAGAGAGCGTACTATCGAGTACCAATGGAGGAGCACAATCAAGAAGACTGAGAACATAGCACAATGCAATATGAAAGCGAAAACTAGTGAAGTACAAGAACAACATGTTGAAACTCGTTCTGTAAGAATACATCGTCAGCCGACGGACTATGATTACGTCTATTATTAAACTCTCTTTTTTTTTGAGAAGTTGGTGTATGTAGAGGAAGCTATTTCCTCTGACATAAAAGTCTTCTTTTGTCATAACACTGTTTACACGTTGTGTTACTATGCAAACGTAGTACGAAGCAATGACATTTATATAAACAAGGTTTAATTATTTTAGTAAACAAATAACGATGTTAACAATGTAAGAATTGTTTATTAGTGAGTTTTGAGTTGTCTGTTCTGTGTGCTGGACGCAAAATGATCTGTTAACTTTTAACATTCTTTGGTCTTATCATTACTATTTTGATTTTATCAATAAATTTGTGTTACAACGAGATCAGGTTATATAATTGCGTGTATTATTTGCTGTGATTAACATGGAGGTGTTCCAAATTATATGATCACACTGCATATGTGGATTGTCCGGGCCTGGCATCTCAGAGGCTCTCTTCTGAAGTGGCAATACAGAGCCTCTACATAACTATCTAATAATATTCAAACCAAAATTTAGCCTTCAGGATAAGAAAAACAAAATAATAAGATTGAATTAACTTATATTAATATTGATCACAAATTGCAACGGAAAAATAATAAATACAAACTTACAGTATATAAAGTTTCCTTTAATCCATAAACTGAATATATTATTCAAGGAAAATTTAACGACATCAAAAAATTTCATTTTAGCCAATTGCAATAAGAAAACTATATTTAAAACTAAAAAGAAATATGGTTAAGAAAGCAAGGCGTAAATTTTTATTTGATCATTTGTGCAGTTTTTAAAATGTACCTATGTAGATTTACCTTTATACATTTAAGCACAAGAATAGATAACATTTGAAAGCGCACATATGTAACTGTCTTTAATTTCAGTATATTATAAGACGTATATAAAGACTCAGCAACGATTGGTCGACATATTGCGTAAATGAAATTAAGTTCAATTTGCGCAAGATCAATGAGAAACAAGCGACATTTGTTGTCAACCAATGGTGTGCGAGCTGTGTAGAGGATGTTAAATCCTCCGCCTTTTGTAAAATAACATTGTGTAACGACACAAATTAATGGCCGACATATTGCGTAAATTAAATTCAATTTTAATTACGTTGCACCAATGAGAAAAAAGCGAAACTTGCCGTTTTAACCAATAGTGTGCAAGTAGGCATAGCATGCTATTTAAGCACGGCAAAATTTATAACCAATTGCCGAAGGGGCTTAGAGAAATGCCTCCATCTAAGATGTCTTTTAAAACTTTATCTACTGAACTGGAAAAAGTCTGCAATTCTGCTGATATTTGTTATTCTTTTGATTATGATAATACTTTCTCATGGTTGAATAAAAAACAAGGATAATTGTTATCGAAAACAGATTTTCTAGAGATTTTTATTTCCAAGTTTTGTATTGTTATACTTGAAATGTTATGCACTATTTCTTCTAATTAGTTAACATTACATACAATCAATTGCTAGTCATGGTTCTCAATTTCTGCATAATGTTACACTCGAATTGTACATTAATTGTTCCTAATTTGATAATGTATATATTATTCTTTTCAGTCGAACTTTCTGATATTGATATATTGTATTGTACAAATAGTGAGATATACCTATCTACATGATATTAATTGCACATTTATTGTGATGTGATAATTTTTTTTTATATTGTACAATTTCCAATTTTATTATTTGATGGAATATGTGTGGTTTGAATCCAAATAAAGATATTCTATTCTATCTATTCTATCCAAGTCAGTTGTCGGCTATCAATAACTACGCTGGTGATTAGATAGTTTCACCAACAACTAACTACATCCGTGACTCAACTTGTTGCGGTATACCAGAACCTGCAGGACACGTTGTACATCGTGATTACAGCTCAACCACGGGAGCGACAACTCAACCAGAGTCCACCCAAGGCTCTAGGACATCTTCACACTCTGAAGACTTCAAGAGAACGCATTACCAGGCCCTCTTAAGAGCCCCCCTATCAGTAACTAATCTCTATTCAGAGCACCTTAACCGAGTTTGTAACGTCGTACGGTTGTTAAAATGTCAGGTCCATGTTTAGATAGTGATGTTCCTGTTTGGGATGGAGATAGTGAGCTATTTTTTATGCGCGTAGACTCCGATTTCTCCCCGTTTCCTGATTATGACAGTCATCAAAAACTGTCGAAGGTTTTTGCTAAACTACATTCTGAATTGCAGCGACGGATTTATCCTAAGCTTGAGGCCATTAGGAAGCTACCTAATCCCATTTTGAGCCTACAAAACGAGGTAGAATCCTTGCTTGGACCCACGGAAACTGAGCAGATTATAAACAAATATGCGCAGTTAGATATGCCAAATCTTGGCCCCATAGAAATACTGAGGGAATTACGGAAACGTTGGTATAAAACCAACATTTTTGACCATGAGGCTATGGTTGTTTTTATTAACAATCTTCCCCAAACATTAAAACTCTTTGCCAGACAGCTCCCCAACACTCTCTCTATAGATGGCTTATCTGAGAGATGTGAGTTAGAATATAGGGTTTTGGAACCCAAAGTGAATCCATCATCCTTTTCTTCACCCCCGCAAGATGATAGAATCTCCTTCTTAGAGAGAACAGTGGCGAACATGGCCAAAGTTCTAGAAGGATTGGCCATTACCAAATCCGAGATAAATCAAGTGAATGCTCGACCAAAATTTGTTTCCAAGTCAAATTATAATGGTAGGCGGCGATTGAAATCTCCGCAATCCTTTAATAAATATGCCCCAAAGAACTGGTGTTATAACCACCATAAGTTTTTTATGCTTGCCAAGTTTGTCTTTGTCGTTCCGAAGAATTTCCGAATGAGTGTCAATTTCCACAGCTGACGGAAAGGACAACAGACCGCAGGCACAAGGGTGCATCAGTATCGGAAAACGTCTGGCGCAGGAAGTAGAAGACCGTACTTTCTGCACATCAACGGCATCAACGGAGCTACAGGGAAGAAGCCAACTAAAATCCGACATCCCTGTCGACTCTTTTCGTCCACGCCGAATTTTTCACATAGAGAACCAAATGGACAACGCCGGTCGCAATCACCAGCCTATTTGTTTGCATGACCCGGCCAAACAGCCCAACGAACTTCTGCACCTTCTTGATTTCAAAACTGGCGAAGAGTTCATCGTAGACACAGGTGCGGCAGTCTCAGTTCTCAAAGGTGATTCAATGGCCGAGATGTCGCTAAGCGTTCTTCTCGCAACAGCTACAGGCGAGCCCATACCAACATATGGCTGCCGGTACTGCACACTCAACATAGGTCTACGACGTGAATTTTCCCACAACTTCATCATTGCCAAGGTCTCACACAATATAATAGGCCTTGATTTCCTTCTAAAATTTCGGCTCATTGTTGATCTTGCCAATCAAAAGATCATCGACCCCTCCACAGAACTTGAGCAAAACTTTTGGACGCTTGCCTCCGAGCGTTTGGAGTTACAGGTCATTCAGCCAACCCCACAGCATCATTCAGCAGAGATATCAGCAGCTCTTCGAAAATACAAATCGCTTTTCGATCTTAACAAGTCAGAGCTACGAGTCTCCAACACGATACATCATATCGTCACAGAAGGACAACCTATTGCACTCAAGAAGCGACCACTGGCTCCTGCTAAGCTGAAAGCTGCCCAAGAAGAATTCTCAAGGCTTTTGGAAGAGGAAATCATCAGACCATCGAAAAGTTCATGGGCGTCACCACTGCATTTAGTCTCTAAATCAAACGGATCGTACAGAGCCTGTGGAGACTACCGTAAGCTAAATTCAGTGACAAAATCTGATGCATATCCTATTCCGAATATCAACACTTTACTTGAAACACAACGGCAGCAATTTCTTCTCAGTGATTGACCTCAGACAAGCGTACCATCACATACCGGTAGCACCAGAGGATATCAAGAAAACTGCAGTCATCATTCCATTTGGCCTTTTTGAATATCTTTACATGCCTTTTGGACTCAAGTGTGCTACTCAGACATTTCAAAGATTCATAGACAACATACTTCGCGGCGACTCTGCTTATTGTATGTCATATCTCGATGACATTATGGTATTCAGTCCAGATCTAGAATCTCATGCAGAAACATCTACGAAATGTCCTCTCACGCTTATCCAACCACGGACTCAAGATCAACTGTGACAAGACGCAGATTACAACTTCATCCGTCGACTTCTTAGGGCATCGTATCACGGCCCAAGGTATTCAACCGTTGCCGTCAAAGACAAATTTAATCAAGAATATCAAGTCACCAAGGACTTTGAGCGATTTGCAGAAAATCCTGGGAGTACTAAACTATTATCGCAAGTTCCTTCCAGGCCTTTCAAAACAACTTTATCCTTTATGCAGGCACCTGCGGAACCGAAAAGGACTTAGCAAGAATTCATTATTGCTTGGTCATCCGAAGACGAGGAATTACTTCGACTTGCCATCAACTCGTTAGCAAATACCACAATGCTAACGCATCCAGATTTCGAAAAGCCATTTCTACTCACGACAGATGCTTCTGAATTCGCTATTGGAGCCACTTTGGAACAAGAGATTGACGGAGTTCGGAAGCCTATCAGTTTCTACTCGCGTACTCTCCAACCAGTAGAAACGAGGTACGACACTTTCGGCCGAGAACTTCTCTCCATCCACGACGCAGTGCGCCATTTTATCAGCATCATTGGCAGTAGCAGATTTGTTGTTTTCACAGATCATGCACCACAAGTTAGCGCACTTCGAAACGCAACTTTATCTATAGCCAAGTACCCTGCCAGATTGGAAAGACAGCTTTCTCGTCTAAGCGAATGGCAATTTGACGTCTTTCACGTCAAGGGCAAACAGAACTTCATTGCAGATGCCCTGTCCAGGCCAGACGTCTCTCTACAACCACCTTCGCCGTCACCATTCACTGTCAACTCCGTGGCACTCAGTGAACCTGCACTAACTCCAACTCTCCTGCGAACTGAACAACGCGGTGACATTCACATTCAAAGATCAATAGCCCGTCACCCAACCAAGTTCATATGCCGTCTGTGGGAAGGCTCACCAATTGTTTACTTCACGGGTACACAGCCCAACAAGCCAGTTCTGCCGACCAGCCTTCAGAGAAAAGTTTTCGATTCAATTCACTCAATTTATCACCCAGGAAGCCAAGTGACTGTCCGACTTCTTACAGATCGTTTCTGGGGTCACAGACTTAGGCAGAATGTTAAACGATAGGTCTCAGAGCGTGCTATTTGTCAGAAAAACAAGATCACACGACACACTCGTTCTAAGTTGCAACATTTTCGATCTACTTCTCGCCTAGCCATCGTCCACATCGACATAGTTCATCTGACAAAGGTTCAAGGTTTCAGCTACCTTCTAACTATGATCGATAGATTTACACGGTGGCCTGAGGCATTACCTCTTGGAACCATTTCTGCAGACGAAGTAACTAACGGTTTTATCTCTGCATGGATATCCAATAATGGTGTTCCCAATGATGTCATCACGGACAGAGGCACTTGCTTCTCATCTGATCGTTTCAAAACCACCTTGCGGTACATGGGATGCATCCTACGCCAGACGACTGCCTACCATCCCCAAGCTAATGGCATGGTAGAGAGAATGCATGGGGAACTCAAAGCTGCTTTAGCATCCTCGTCCATTAATGGCAACTGGGTCGATACACTACCTTTAGTTCTGCTTGCCATGCGTTCCCGTACTCGTGAATCCATTAAAACGTCTGCGTCACAACTCTTGTATGGCATGGATCTGCGCCTGCCTAGTCAGCTCCCACGTCTACTACCGGCACAAGATGACCCACAAGACGAAGCTACCCGCTGTCGACTTCATTTCGGTAACATGTCCGAACAGCAGCCGAGACACACGCCTCGTCCAGTCTTCGTTCACCCACGGCTCCACAGCTGCAAGAGAGTACTCGTTCGCAACAATAATGCTGTTGCACCACTAAAACCAAAGTATCGCGGTCCTTACCCGATTTTGCTCAAACAACCAAAATACTTCATCATTATGCAAGGCGCTACACCGACATCAGTAAGCATAGACAGGTTGAAACCGTTTATCAAACCACCTGATCCTGAGAGCGTTCAACCTTCTACATACGTCTCAGGCTCCGTCTGCTCACAATCTCAATATCCTGATTTGTATAACGCGTAATTGATTTTTTTCAAACATTAACATCAACTATCAAAATTTTTTAACCTTACGTTATTTTTCGTATTTGTCTCACGTGGCATAACCAGCTGTTCTTAGCTAACAATTGTGTAGCATTTTTAAACAGTTCTTTGGTATTATGCCATCTCTGAGGCAATGTTCGTGTACATATTTTTATGCAGTTACCTTTGATTTTAATATATATATTTTTACATTATAATGTATTTCTCACACATGACATCACACTGCCTATTTTCGTATGATCAGCTACTTAGAACTAACGCTTTCGTGTAGCAACACTAAGTAGTGATCAGCTTCATATCATGGTACAGGCCACTTTCAATACATATCTCAACTTTATCTATTTCACAAAGACCACTCTACAAATGTCATGACCACAACGTCGAGCACTCTAGCTCCTTTGGTTGTATACAAACACATTGACAACGATCCAACCTGCTTAGGTTTTTTTTTACTCAAACCTGGCAAATTCAAAGGCGATTTACCTCGAAATCTTCACGCTGCGGCTCCCAAACTTACATTGCTCTATTTTGCCTCACGTGCTATGACCGACCACTAGAGCTAACAATTTGTGTAGAAATTCCTAGTGGTTACCTGGCATCATATCATTGTTGAAGCAACCAACAAGCATATTTAAGCCCAGCACTTATGGTTCATCATATTTTGCTTAACTTGGTTCGAACTCTGTCATGCATTTCTTATCTAGCCTCGCAGAGAGGAATTTTTTTTCCTTTTTTTCAGAGAGGAAAGTGTTGTAACGACACAAATTAATGGCCGACATATTGCGTAAATTAAATTCAATTTTATTTACGTTGCACCAATGAGAAAAAAGCGAAACTTACCGTTTAACCAATAGTGTGCAAGTAGGCATGGCATGCTATTTAAGCACGGCAATTTACCATGCAAGTCAGTTGTGGCATTTGCATTCTACCTGCTTCACACGGGTGCGTTCTGTCTAAGCTATCACCAAAATCTTCGACAGGATCCTATACAACCAAATCTACCCTTTCATTAAGTCTCATGAAAACTTCTACCTCCTTGATGATCAACATGGATTCTTGAACGGCCGCTCATCTTCCACCAACTTAGTTAGTATTCTCGATCATTGCTACTCTTCTTTCTCTAAAGGGCTTCAGTGCACTCTCCTCTTCCTAGATATATCCAAGGCTTTTGACTCGCTGTCATTTTCAGCAATTGAATCTGCCTTAATGAGAAGCGGTATATGCGGCAATGTTCTCAATCTTATCAGCTATTATCTTCGGAATCGATATGCAAGAGTAAAAGTTGGCAGTAGTCTCTCAAGGCCAACCCATGTCCGATCCGGTGTTCCCCAGGGCTCTGTACTTGGTCCCATTCTCTTCAACCTTACACTCGCACACATACAGGTTGAAGACACTCTTTTCAAGCTGTTCAAATATGCGGATGATATGGTCATCGTATTCAGCAACCCCACAACTTCCAACCCTTCCTCATCCCTTATATCGGAGCTCCTATCCTCGCTCCACTTGCAGCTCAGCGGAATCGGGCTCAAACTAAATCCCACCAAAACTCGCTTAATGAGACTCTCGTCTGATCCATTCTGCTCTATCCCGGCTGCCAACTACCCCCTCGACATAGAAATAATAGATACGGCCAAACATCTCGGCATTCAATTCTCAAAATCCCTAGACTTCTCCCCACACCTTACACACACTACTTCCAAACTCTTCAAGTGGGCCCGTCTGATCTGTTTTAAGACTAACAATCCCACTCTCCAACTCACATTATTCAAGGTCTACGTTCTGCCCCTCATTTCCTACGCCAGCGAATTCTACTGTCCTCTCACCCACGCCTCCTCGTACACCATTGAACAGATATCCTCCAGATTTCTTAAGCTAGTCTTCTCGAACTGCCAAAACTACAGGGAACGCCTACTTCTAGCTAACCTTCTTCCGCTTTGGTTCACACGTCACCTTAGAGTCATTTCTTTTATCCATAAGATCTCAACTTCCTTACCACTCTCCAACTTTGCCCACCCAAGTCACCACTACGCCACACGTTCTATTAACTCTTCTATCCGAGCCTACCATACCCCCACCATATTTAAAAAAATCTATCTCTTCTCCAAAGCCACTAATGTCTTCAACGCTCTCCGCACAGACATAAAACTCCTACCCCAGCACGAATTCAAAAAGGCAGCCCATCAGTACTTCTTCAACAAACTTCTCTGCGACACCACCGATTGGAAACGAAACTGGTTCCTTCTCAATTCATAACATTCACCTCTCCCCAGGCTATTCTCTTTAATCTCTCTAATCTTCCACTTTACCTCCTTGGTCTTCCTCCTTTCTTCTTGACTCACTGATTCCTCTTTTCAACCCATTCATAACCCCATCTTATCCATGTAGTGGATACCTTACTAAGTTTTTTTCATCCAATTCTTTTCTTTCTTGTTTCAGCGGAGGACCGATAACCCAACAGGACATCGACCTTCCCTGGCCTTCCTGCAATCACAACCTCGTTCTACGGATACCTGCGACACGTACAAGAAGCTGGTTTTCAATCCGGCTGATTCCATCCACGTCCATGCTATGCTCCATCAACTCAATCTACACGACAATGGACTCCATCGACCGATGTCTGCCCACGATCAGCCACCTTTATCATCTTTATTATATATATTTTCGAACTCACTTTTACCTAGAAGATATGACAATTCATGGACTTTCTCCAATTGATCTTGTCTAGTCAAATGGAATTTTGTTCCTACTCATTTTTTTTCACCAGATTGAACTATCATTGACGCTTTTATATCTGTTACCTACCAAAAACTCCCCAGTCATCAAATACTTTGCTTGTCATAATTCCCTCCACCTCCACATATCCTACTTTTGATTTGTTTTTTCTCAATATGGTCAGGCCAGTTGGCCCTTTGATGCCAAATAAATGTGTGTGTGTGTGTGTATTATTTAATCCATAAACTAGATATATTATTCAAGGAAAATTTAACGACATCAAAAATGTCATTTTAATAATTGCAATAGAAAACTATATTTAAAACTAAAAAGAAATATGGTTAAGAAAGCAAGGCGTAAATTTTAATTTGATCATTTGTGCAGTTTTTAAAATGTACCTATGTAGATTTACCTTTATACATTTAAGCACAGAATCATTAACTTGTTTGAAGCGCACGCACTTATGTAACTGTCTTTAATTTCAGTATATTGCGGTATTATATAAGGGCCTTCAACAACAATTGGTCGACATATTGCGTAAATGAAATTAAGTTCAATTTACGCAAGATCAATGAGAAACAAGCGACATTTATTTGTCAACCAATGGTGTTGAGCTTTATTGTAGGAATATTAAATCCCTCCGCCTTTTGTAAAATAACATTGTGTAACGACACAAATTAATAGCCGACATATTGCGTAAATTAAATTAAATTTTATTTACGTTGCACCAATGAGAAAAAAGCGAAACTTGCCGTTTTAACCAATAGTGTGCAAGTAGGCATGACATGCTATTTAAGCACGGCAATTTACAATGCAAGTCAGTTGTGGCATTTGCATTCTACCTGCTTCACGCATGGGCGTTCTGTCGGCTATCAATACCTACGCTGGTGATTTGATAGTTTCACCAACAACTAACTACATCCGTGACTCCTCTTGTTGCGGGATACCGGAGAGACGAGCCAATTGAGTGCAGGACCTGCAGGAAGCTATCCACAACGCGATTACAGCTCAACCACGGGAGCGACAACTCAACCAGAGTCCACCCAAGGCTCTAGGACATCTTCACTCTCTAGGGCTTCAAGGAATGCATTACAGACCTCTTAAGGCCCCCTATCAATAACTAATCTGTATTCAGAGAACCTTAACCGAGTTTGTAACGTGGAACGGCATTTACTTGAAGCCGGGGCGTTTACAATTGACTGATAAATTTAAACCACCATAGCTGATTGTAACAACTTTATTTAAAAAGAATTTTTCTTTTTATTTTCCAGAACATTCTTTGTTTAAATACTTGATTTTAAAATTGTGCGCTATTTTCAGTTTTTGAGTATCTCGCTCCTTGTCTGGTATTGTAAATTTTGGTCTGCTGCATTTTCACAATTTCTTGGTTAAACAATTATTTCATTAACAAATATATTGCTCAATCAGTTGCCTTTTTGTTCTAATATAAAACAGAAAGGAACAGGAGCCTAGGAACAAGTATATTTGATTGTATCTTTGGTTCAAGTTTTTACATCCTTCTAGATAAATAACTGTGCGAAACCGTTTCCAGCTTTCACTTTCCGATTGCCTAACTGTAAGTATCGATTTAATTGTTATCTCCTATATTCATGGATACCGATATTAAATTTGAGGACACAAGCAGGTTAGTGCAGGACATAGCGGACTTGAACTTAAGTAACGATAATAACCATATAAACCTATCAGACTCTACTGTGAATTTTAGGACTTCCAGCGATCTGGCACCTATGGGGCTCACAAACTCGAATACGTTAGGGGCCTCAACAAAATTTGGCGACCACGCCAGGATCCGAGAATTTTAAGTCTACCACAGTATAAATCAGACAAACATTCAAGTTGTTAGGAGATGCCCAAATGATATTCAGTGCTTATAATATCGTGAACCCTATGAAGAAATTGTGAAAATGCAGCAGACCAAAATTTACAATACCAGACAAGGAGCGAGATACTCAAAAACTGAAAATAGCGCACAATTTTAAAATCAAGTATTTAAGCAAAGAATGTTCTGGAAAATAAAAAGAAAAAATTCTTTTTAAATAAAGTTTGTTACAATCAGATATGGTGGTTTAAATTTATCAGTCAATGTTATTTTACAAAAGGCGGAGGATTTAGCATCCTCTACAAGCTGCTCAATTAAGGCTTTTTAAGCACGGTGAATATACCATGCTAGTCAGTTGTCGCGTTTGCCTTCTGCTGTGCGTTACGTGAAAAGAATAGAATAGAATAGAATAGAATATCTTTATTTGGATTCAAACACTACATGTTCCATCAAATAATAAAATTGGAAAATGTTCAATATAAAATAATATATCACGTCACATAAAAATGTGCAATTAGTCTCATGTAGATAATTAAATCTCACTAGTTTTACTGTACAATAAATTAATATCAGAAAGTTCGTCTGCAAAACATAATAGATTCATCATCAAAAATAGGAAAAATTAAGGTATAATTCGAGTGTAACATTATGCAAAAAATGAGAACCATGACTAGTAATTGATTGTATGTATTGTTGACTAACATGATGATATAATGCATAAAATTTCAATTTTAAAAATACAAAACTTGAAAATAAAAATCTCAAGAAATTCTGTTTCCCATAAGAATTACAATTATCCTTGTCCTTTATTCAACCATGAGAAAGTATTATCATAATCAAAATAAAAAATATCAGCATGATTGTAGACTTTTTCTAGTTCAGTAGATAAAAATTTAAAAGACATCTTAGATGGAGACATTTCTCTAAGCCCCTTTGGCAATTGGTTATAAATTTTGTAGATTTTCGAAAAAGAAAAGAACTTGCTCGCAACATTCCTCACAAAAGGAGGAGATATTGCCAAATGTCCAGATCAAACTGTTATCTAGAGGCGTATATAGTGCAGGAGATAGGACTAATTTGTTTCACAACTTTTCTTTGTACAGCTTCTATCTTATTGGACAAACCCTTTTTTAATAGATTCCAAGTAGCGACAGCATATTCTAGTATTGGTCTAAACCATATTATATACATTTTAAGTTTTATGTCATTCGATAAGATATTTCGATTTATTAGTGCCCATCTTTTCTTGGCACTGCCTACTATCCTATCAATATGTCTCTCAGTAGAAGCTGTACATTGAATAGTTACGCCTAAATACTTTAACTCTTGCATAAGTTTAATCTCAAACCCATCATTAATCAGAGCATCATGCAAATAAACATAATTAAAGTCTGTTCTGTAACCTATTTTTAAAGTTCTCATCTTTTCATTGTTTTGTAACACGCGGCTCCGCGTTACAACCCAACGATGTTCGATTTTGACAAATACAGTGCTCTTTAAGGTCAAATAATCTAACTCTGTTCTTACACAATATTTCTCTTAACTGTGATTTTAGAAACAATCTCTGTTATGTTCAAGAAGTTTTAATTGAGATTTCTTGAACTGCAATTTTATTTGTATTTAATAGGGTTGTATATTAAATATACGGAACCGCGCGCGATACGCATGGAACACGCGGTAGATTATTGTGTCACAGTGGATTCATTTTGCTCAGTTGGATTATTCGCAGTTTACGCGAGGGATTTACTGTTCACATTTAACTATGCCTATCCGAATTTCAGAGAATAATGGATTATTATAATGACATAAGTTAAAAACAGCAAACAGTGAACTAATTATTTGTGAATCTTTGTCATTGAAGTCTTTACACGAATTTCATCAATTCATCTCAGTGACAACTTTTAACAGTAAATATGTTCATATAATCATGTATTTTCAATCAGTTGCATATATTCATTTCAATTCAGACATTTGTGAAGGAATAATTGCTTGTGTGAAAGACATGTTAATTTGTAAATAGCGTTCATTTTACCACCGTCTAGTGCATGGACAATTTTGTTTAACTGTGACTTGTGCATGAAACATTCGTCTTGGTGAATACTGTTTTAACTTTTGCCGTCTAGATTACGGACAATTTAGTTTGACTGTGACTGGTGTTTAAAACAGTCGTTTGGTTTAAAATTTAATTTTATTGCCGTCTAGAGCACGGTCAATTTGGACTACTTATGATTTCATATGCGAAACCATTTACAATACATGTGTGATCCTTCATATCAGTCTTCTCTTATCACACATCGGGAAGAAGCCGGGGATTAATCAAGTGCACGGATTTCCACAGTCACTACCAAACTAATGTAGGGCATGATAAATCTCGCAAAGGTCTCCTACATAAATGGTGCCCCGTTTCGTCGAACTCACAGCCAGCAAAGAATTAATAAACATCTAGATATTGTGAAATTCAAGCACTTTGGATGAATGCCATGAAGGAAAGTAAATTCTAAGACACATATCACAGAAAAATACCCTCTCGGGAATACAGTGCTCGAAGACAGCCGGACGATGACGGGTGAGGACGATGTTACACTGCCATCTATTCTCGACAACACTCATACGCATAAGTTGTGGTCCAGTTCAGGAAAGGCAGGAAGCCCGGTGGTGAGCCCAGCAACAGGCCGCACCAACACATGGACACAGTATAAAATATGCCAATTCGATCCAGTCTACCTTGACGAGTGGGTCGACGATGTTACTTTATTGACCAATGTGTCCAATATAACAGACGAGGGCTCAATATTTTTGAGGGCTTGGGAGACGATCTTAATGCCTTTCAGACGCGGACTCAAATATATCCTGCATCAATACACTGAGGGCACATTTGCGCAGCTATGACAGAGACTGCAACGCGGCGTCAAGCAGCGTTTGACACCAGATCGAGAAGACAGGCTTACAGAATTAATGAGCCAGATGTCCCTAGGTAGCCGCACGCCTTCTGAGCTATTTAGGGAGATGGAGCAGAAAGCCTTGGAATTCAACCTGCCCAAGGAAATCGTAATGCGACTGTTCATACAGAATCTCCCGCCGGCACTACAAGAGATGGCCACGTTCCTGCACGAATTTCTCGAAATACATTCTGCCGGCACGTCTAGACAAGTGGTGGAAGAAACACCACTACAGCTCACCTGCCCAAGAGAAAGGCCACATCACCTCACGAATCACAATCCACCGCATCATCAGCCGGAACAAATGTCACGAATGAACGCCTCATCAGCCTGCTCGAGAACCTCACCGTCAGGCCAAATTTGGCCTCAGTCGATGCCGTCCATAATAGACGCGACCAGAGCAGGCGTGACCAGCGTCGACCACCGTCCCGGAATAGCGCCAGGAGGTCGACGTCGAGAGACCGGGCCACAGTGCCACAGTTAACAGCGGAGTGGTGTCCGAATCACCGCAGCTATGGCCACTCCACACGTTATTGCCTGAGAAATGGCTGCACATTCCCGCGCACAGACGCGACGTTCAAGTGGGCGCGGTCACCCTCAACAACTCAGGAGGATCCGCACATGGAAGGTTTGGAAAACTGCTGGGGTCAGCCTCCTCGGCCGCAGTAGAGGCTGAGCACCCCAAGATCGTTGGCCGCTCCACGTCTGATGGCTCGAAGCACGTTGCTTTCGCGGTAGAGCGCAATCAAACTATTGTATTTACAGCGACGGCTCCAGTCAAGTCATGCTTCAAACGCCCAAATGCCAGCAACCAGTCTCATCGTCAGTTGCCACTATCAACATCTTTTCTCATCCGTGACGCAAACTCTGGCGAATTATTTCTCATAGACACTGGATCAGATGTAAGCTTACTACGCCACAATTATTTCGAACCCACCCATCCAGTCGACACCAGCAGTCTGACCTGCGCCAATGGCTCCAACATAGCGATGTTTGGGGTACGAGTACACACAATCTCGTTCTCCAACTCAAAAAGATGTTTCAATTATCCTTTCATCATCGCCAACACGACAAGAAACATCATTGGACGTGACTTTCTCGAACACTTCGACCTGACCATTCGTCCAAGAACACGAGAGATACGCACTGCAGACAATCAGTTGCTTACATCAGCGTTAAAACATACGACTCGCGCCGAAGCAGTCTCATCTATACAGCTTATTCCTTCAGTTCCTCACGTACCACAACTGGACGATGATTCTGAAACGTCATGAAGAAATTTTCAAACCTATTTCCTTCATGCCCGACCTCAAGAGGAAGCGGGCCATCACAGCCCACCGTATCATCCTGTCGAAAACACTTCCTCATCCTCCACGAGCACGTCCATTGGCACCACACAAACATAAGGCTGCCGAGCAAGAATTCGCCACACTACGTCAACAAGGCATCTGTACACGATCCAGCTCACCTTTTGCGTCGCCTGTGGTAGTAGTACCAAAGAGTGAACCAGAGACATTCAGAGTGTGCGGGGATTATCGTATTCTCAATTCTTGCACACAGTCTGATTCGTACATCCTGCCAAATCCGGCCGACCTACTCCGATCTGCTATCGGTCATGCTGTGTATTCGAAACTTGACTTAGTAAAAGCATACTATCAAGTACCGATGGACAAAGACTCAGTAGCATATACTGCACTCAGATTCACCGGAGGTGGCACGCACGCATATCACTATATGCCGTTCGGTCTCAAAAATGCCTCGCAAACATTCCAACGCGTTATGGACGAAATACTAGATGGTCTACCATTTGTAATTCCATATCTAGACGACATCCTGGTATTCTCCAACTCAATGACCGATCATATACAACATATTGAGATCCTGCTCACACGTCTAGAAGACTATGGCCTCCGACTTCATGGCAATAAATGCGTCTTTGCACAGAAATCAATTGAATTCCTTGGTCATCAAATTTCCGAAGAAGGCATGACACCTGTACCTACTAAGGTTCGTGCTATTCAAGATCTACAGCCTCCAACCACCGTTCGGGCATTACGACGATTCTTGGGCAAGATGAACTACTATTCTCGATTTGTACCCTGCCTTGCCAAGATTCTGGCACCTCTTCACAAATATCTCGTGCCAGAAAGCCGTTTCGTCAAGAAATCACAACCGATTCAGCTCAACGTGGACGACATGCAGGCTTACGAGGATGCCAAAAGGGCCCTATGCAAAGCGACCATGCTACATTCCCCGGATTGGTCTCAACCTTTTGAATTGATAACTGACGCATCCGACGTTGCCATAGGCGCAGTACTTCAACAATCCATCAATGGAATACACCAACCAATCGCTTTCTATTCGCAAAAACTACAACCTCGCGAGACGCGATATGATACATTAGGAAAAGAGTTACTCGCAATCTACCGGTCGATCCTACACTTCCATACCTATCTGGATGGCCGAAAGTTCAAGATCTACACAGACCATCTTCCTCTACTTCCGATGCTGAGAGGAAAGAAAGAGTATTTATATTTACGACGTGTCAACTCACAACTTATTGGAATACACGAGTATGAATAAGATGTCACTCATGTCAAAAGATCGGAAAATGTGGTCGCAGACTCCCTAAGCCGTCGTGCAGATTTTTGTGCTTTAATATTGTGTCCTTCACCTATAAGCACTCAGGAATTGCAAGCAGCTCAGCAAGATGATCCATCACTTCGGACATTTGATGTCAATCGACTGAAAACACTTGATTACGACGGAACCCTACTGCAGTGCGAAATAACTGACGTGGGCCCTCGGCCATTTATACCTGAAAAACTCCGTCACAAGATCTTCGAAGTCTACCATTCATTGAGCCACCCATCTGGCGAAGCATCAGTAGAAATTCTATCCAGAACGTATTTTTGGCCTGGCATGCGACGAGATATCAAGATGTGGTCAAAACAATGTCTAGAATGTCAGAAATGCAAAGTGACGAGACACACCAAAACGGCGCCACAAGTCATTCAAGTGCCCAAAGTCCGGTTTACGCACATACACGTTGATCTGGTAACCTTACCTGCCGTGAACAATATGCGATATCTACTGTCAATACGGGATCGCACCACTCGATGGTATGAGGCCATACCACTGCCAGACATGAAGCAAGAAACTGTCAGTTATGCTTTAGAGCTCAATTGGTTCGCTCGGTTTGGTGCTCCAGCTGAAGTGACAACCGATCGTGGCGCACAGTTCCTCGGCAAAGAGTTCGCAGCCCTACTGCAATACTATGGTGTCAAACACTCCGTGACCGCGGCTCGCAATCCGAGAGCAAATGGTTTCGTCGAAAGGCCACACCGAGAACTGAAAGCGGCGCTCAGGGCTAGCCCAGAAGAAAATTGGCTTGCGGCTTTACCGAAAGTACTCCTATCAATGCGTACAAGACCTCGTGAGCCGATCAAATGTAGTTCCGCTGAAATGGTATTTGGCGAATGTCTACGGCTGCCTGGCGAACTAGTCCGATCACGCTCTGAAACTGCAATAACGATGAACGATCCGACATTTCTATTTCAACTTCGCAGTTTTCTACAATATAACGCTCAGAATCGGCCGATCTGTCCTACACGTCAGCAACATGGTCCAATTTATAAACGCAAAGATTTTGACATCTGCGAATGGTTCTTCGTCAACAACGATATGGATAACAGGATTCTCGCCAAACCGAAGCGCGTCCTTATTGTGTGTTAGATCGACATCAGAATTACTTCATTTTGGAGATTAATGGCTAAGCTGAATCGGTCTCCAAACACAGACTATCCCCGGCCGACGTCGATCCAAATGACCCGCTGTACCGCGATGTTGACCTATCAGGCGGTGAAGAAACGATAACGCTACCCCAAGACAGTCTTGCTGACAACGGACTGACGCCCGACATCTCATCAACAACCGAGCCAACTGAAGCCGTCACGCCGCCGCGAGATATAGAGGAACCAGAATCAGTGTTGACAGAGCCAAAATCAGTCGTTACACGGTATGGCAGAGCAATAACACCTCCTGTAAGGTTAGCCCCCTTCATTGTGTACTAATTTTCATTGTCGGGGGGTGTATGTAACACGCGGCTCCGCGTTACAACCCAACGATGTTCGATTTTGACAAATACAGTGCTCTTTAAGGTCAAATAATCTAACTCTGTTCTTACACAATATTTCTCTTAACTGTGATTTTAGAAACAATCTCTGTTATTTTCAAGCAGTTTTAATTGAGATTTCTTGAACTGCAATTTTATTTGTAATTAATAGGGTTGTTTATTAAATATACAGAACCGCGCGCGATACGCATGGAACACGCGGTGGATTATTGTGTCACAGTGGATTCATTTCGCTCAGTTGAATTATTCGCAGATTACGCGAGGGATTTACAGTTCACATTTAAATACGTTTATCCGAATTTCAGAGAATAATGGATTATTATAATGACATGAGTTAAAAACATAGCAAACAGTGAACTAATTATTTGTGAATTTTTATTATAGAAGTCTTTACACGGATTACATACTTTTATTTGCAGTGACAACTTTTAACAGTGACTATGTTCATATCATCATGTATTTTCAATCGGTTGCATATATTCATTTCAATTCAGACATTTGAGAAGGAACAATTGCTTGTGTGAAAGATATGCAAATTTGTAAATGGCGTTCATTTTACCACCGTCTAGTGCATAGACAATTTTGTTTAACTGTGACTTGTGCATGAAACATTCATCTTGGTGAATACTGTTTTAACTTTTGCCGTCTATAGTACGGACAATTTAGTTTGACTGTGACTGGTGTTTAAGACATTCATTTGTGTTAAAATTCTATTTTATTGCCGTCTAGAGCACGGTCAATTTGGACTATTTATGATTTCATATGCGAAACCATTTACAATACATGTGTGATCCTTCATATCAGCCTTTTCTCATCACATATCGGAAAAAAGGCGGGGATTAATTATGTTCACGGATCTCCACAGCCGCTACCAAACTAATAAAGGGAATGATAAATCTGGCAAAAGTCTCCTACAGTTTATTCTCAGCCCAAGTTTAATCAAATATCTACTTAAATCATACAAATCTAATGTCACATTTTTTTTGGAGAATTCGACATTTTTTGGATCAATTGGAAAGATAATTTTTAAATCATCAGCAAATTTGCAAACTCGACCGTTAAGGATCTTAATTTCCAAATGTGTAAATACGATTTTAAATAAAATTGGCCCCAAACTTTTCCCTGTGGAATTCCACTTGTTACTCTTTTCGATTTTGATATCAAATCGTTTACTTGAATACTCATTCTTTGATTATATAAATAGTATTTAAGTAATCTAAAAATATTCGGATCAATATTCAACAAACTAATCGCATTCAAAATAGCATTAAAAGATATAGAGTCAAAAGCTTTTGAGATATCTATAAATACAATTAATGCATCTAACTTATTCTCATCTAATGTAATTACATGTTTCCACATAAAAAGCATATTAGTAGTTGTCGATCTATCTTTCGTAAAGCCATGTTGACATAAATCAAAATCAGCCGGCAACATACGTTCTAAATGATCTAGTATCAATCGTTCTATTATCTTCAAAAATGAAGGGATAATAGAGATTAATCTATAATCACTGGCGCACGTTGGCTTACTAACTTTTGGCAACGGCTTAGCTACTATCGTTAGTATATCGATTGGTAATTTCCCATTATTCAAAATTCTATTTATAAAGTTGCAGAGCACATTCCTAAATGTTAAGGGTAATTGAATCAGATTATCAATCGAAATACCAAGGTGATTTTTTGTTTTTTTGATTTGATTTTTAACATCAATTTTATCAATTCATCACTGTCAATAACATGTCCTGGTTCCTGGTCTCTCGAAGGATCAGGTAGTTCCATGAAATTTCTTTCATTCTGTGGATTACATATCAAATTGCCAAATACTTCATCTAATTCACAGAGAAATTCATTCTCGGTTTTATCCACAGGTAATATAAGCTTTAACTTTTCCTTATATTTACTGTAATCTGTGAGGAGTTTGTATCGTAGTCTAAGATTACTCTTCATTTTGGGCAAAATAATTCGTTCTGATCTTTGACGGATTATCAGCAGTTATGAATTAATTTCTTTATCAATCAAATCAAACCTCATTTGTTTAATACTATTGATAAGACTACGCTTCATTATATTATCTCGTTTAATTCTTAGTTTACATAATCTCCTATTGATTTGTTTCGGTATAATATCCGTAAACGTACATGCCTGAAATATAACAGATAATAAAGATGAAACAGAAGAAACAAATTTGTCAGTGTTCATGATATAAAAACTTTCATAATCAATCAGTATGCTTACCTCTCTAAAAGAATTCCAGATGATTATGCAACATTGCTCATGTGCATATTCAAAATTACGTTTCTGTGTTTCGCTACTCAAGATGTTCCATTGTAAATAATTTGTTTGTGATCCAATTCTTTGAAATAGTTTACAACATCATAACTGTGTGATTTCACCGTTTCAATTTGTAAGTATACATGATCTAAGCATCGCGAACCTCTAGTTGATTCATTTATAATCTGCTTAAGATCATGATTAGAAAAAAATTGATTATTTCACAGTCATGTAAATTATTAAAGTCACCTACCACTACATTATAGCCATGACAGTCAAAAATAGCTTGAAAAGAATTGGTAAATATTTGATCATCATATAAAGTAGCATTCGGCGGTCTGTAAACCGCGGTTAAAATCAGATTATCAATTTGTATAGATAAAAAATCAATGATAGCATTATCTTCACTAGTATGCAAAATTTTCTCCTTTAATACAGATTAACTATAAATAAGTACTCCTCAACCTCTTTTATCCAGCGATCTGTATTTTCTGAATAAACATTAGTGAGGAATATCAAATTCGTTGTTTTCAATATCCTTATTAAGCCAAGTTTCAGATAATATTATAAAATCAAAATCGTTACTTATTATAAAATTACACAGCAAAAAGTTTTTGTTCTTAACACTTCGAAAGTTGGCATAAAATAAAGTAAATGTAGAATACGACTTATCTAAACAGTTATCGACTTTTACTGGTTCAGCTTTGTTGGTTTCTTTATTGTTCGTTTCCCGGGTTTTGAGGCCATACTTCTTCTCCCCCCGATGTCCACAACATTGAGTAATGATACATCGTTTTTTGTTATTGTATCTTCTCTCGATAAATTCCTTATAATATCATGGTCAGAAGTAGACGGCTTCCGCTCCTGGTTGTTCTTTAGCTTTTTTGCTTTTGCCAACTTTCGTTGGAGAAATGTTTTGTCACGTCCAATAAATATGCTATGAAAACTCGGATTCTCACCTTTCCTTTTATTGATGGCCTCGATCTGCATATTTGTTGGCCTCTTTGATAACTTTATAACCACCGGTCTTGGACGATCGGATCGTTTTCCCACCCTGAAACATTTAGCGATGTCAGCATGCGTCTCATCCTTGATCAGGACGTTTAATTTCTCGACATCTTTTACATCAGCATTTTCATCAAGATTAAATAAAATTAGCTGTTCTTGTTTGCTAATCCGCGCTGATACTTCATTCGCTAATATTTTCAGTATTTTTTCATCTGATGTTTTATTTCTGATTGGCGTGTCGTCTTACACTGTTATGTCAGCCAACTCAGCACATGGCTGAAAATCTATCTATAATTTATCTAACTTCGTATGTAGCGCCTCAGTCAGTTCTACAATTTGCGCGCTTAAAGTTTCATTTTCCTTTTCCGCTAGTTTCAATTTCGCCGTATACGCATCAACGTCAGTTTCCAATTTTGACATTCTATCCTTAAGCCCCTTCACAGAATTCTGAAGGTCCGTAACGATTTTCCCAAAATCGGTATGCGACAAAATCGGAGCCATTTCAAACCGCGCGCCGTGAATTCAAAAAATTCTGTGCGTGCTGTCTGCTATCGTCACCTACGCTGATTTTTGGACTTGCTTCACACACATTGGTCACGCCAATCTTGTTGCTGCACAACTAGTGAGACGGACCAAAATCTACATTTGATCCCTCTGTGTGCCAGTTACTGCAGAACTTCAAAGAGATTACTCAGCTACACACTCGCCACGGATATCAACACCACAACAGAAGGAACAACAACCCAAGTCAACCAGAGCTGGTCTCAAGTGTCTAGGAGCATTTCTAGACACTGCTACACTTTCTCGACATTTTCCAGAGAACGCAATAACGGCCCTAATAAGGGTCCCCAACAATACTAACTCAGCCATCCTTGGCTCCCAACTGACTTTATAACTTCGTACGGTATTTATTTGAAGCTGGGGCTTTTACACGTAAATTGGTAGCTTTAAATCTGCAACATTTTTTGTGCTTAGATGAAACACGCAAATCATTGGCCGATACCAGAGCAAGAAGAAAACACGCAATAATAACCGATATTTAATCAATCGCTTGCTGCCTGATGTAGATTCTCTTGTAGGTGTCAATTAACTCGCTATATCCAAATTAATCACTTTTAATTTTCAGAATATTTTGTTGAAGTTGTCGAATACAATAGCTTGTCTTTCATCAACTAAAGATGAAGATCGTAAAAGTTGCAATTATACGGATAACAGTATAAATCTCACAAAGTACGTATCAGGCAAGCATTCTCATTGGATTGATGACTCAAAAATCTATTTTTGATGTTAGAAGTATTACCGACCCAACATAAATATTTGTCTCGGCCTGGTGGTCATTGACAGAAAATGTGAAGAGGAGCTTATCCAGATTTGGGAAACTAATCATTTTAGCTTCGAGTGGAAGAGCCTTGAAGATGTTATCAATCCGAAACATCTGAGCAGATGACTGAAAGACCCTTCAAGAAGGGATCGGATAAGTACATCTATTTGAATTTTATGACAATTTTTTGCGAAATACATTGATATTTATATTTCTAAAAAGATTTTAACAGTACATTCATATCAGGATTGCCTGCAAGATTTAGAACCACCTTGGATGCCTGAGTTACATTTGAAGTAGAGTGGTCAAAGCAGCTCAAATGAGTGGCTAAGTTGCACCAACAGCAGGTTAAAAATATTTGGGCCGTAACAAGCACCCGTTATATAAACAACAAATCGAACTTATTTCAAAAGGCTTTTCACCTTAGGGAAGAAACTTAATGCATTAGGACGAGACATGTTTTGTTGAAACACTGGGTAGAAATTCAAGCAGAAATAGGCCACATTCTTGTGGTCAGAGTGCAATTTCCATGCGCCATAGAGGTCAATCGCATGACGGTGTTCAATGAGAATGCGAGTATTATATTGTAACACGGGGCTCCGCATTACAACCCAACGATGTTCAATTCTGACAAATAAGGTACTCTTTAAGGTCAAATAATGTAACTCTGTTTTTACACAATATTCCTCTTATCTGTGATTTTAGAAACAATCTCTGTTAGTTTCAAGCAGTTTTAATTGAGATTTCTTGAACTGCAATTTTATTTGTAATCAATAGGGCTTTTTATTAAATAAAGACATCCGCGCACAATACGCAAGGAACATGCGGTGGATTATGGTGTCATAGTGAATTTATTTCTCTTCGGTGGATTATTCGCAGTATATACAAGTGATTTACTGTTTGCATCTAATTATACGTAGTCTTATTTCAGAGTACAACGGATTATTATAATTAAATAAGTTAAAACCATAGCAAACAGTGGATAAATTATTTGTAAAGTTTTTTCATTGAAGTTTTTACACGATTTTAATCTATTTATCATCAGTGACAACTTTTACCAGTGACTTTATTCATATCATCATGTATTTTCAATCGGTTACATATATTCATTACAATTCAGACATTGGTGAAAGAAGAATTGCTTGTGTATAAGACATTCAACTTTGCAAACAGTGTTTCGGTTTGCTGCCGTCTAGAGCACGGACAATTTTGTTTAACTCTGACTTGTGTATAAGACATTCAATTGTGTTAACATTATTTCTTTTTGTTGCTGTCTAGAGCACGGTCAATTTGGACTAACTACGAATTTTCCATGCAACTTTGTGTACAATACATTTGTGATCATTCGTATTAGCCTTCTCACATAACCTATCGCGAAAAAGCCGGGGATTGATCACAAGCACGAATCTCAACAGCCGCTAACAATCCTATGTAGGGAGATAAGAACCCCGCAAAATAAGCCTACAGTTTTTCCCGTCATAGGTATACAGAGAATGGAAAATGTCACTAAATGTCAAGACGAAGGAATCACCGTTTGGTTAGTCCCCAATGGAAAGTTAGTTCTCGTCCTGTAGCTAGGCGCAACTCCTAACATGATTTGGATCGATTTCTTATCCATTCTAACCTGACGTTTGATGTGAAGTCCCGCACTATTGGATAAGACACGGTGTTAGTGAAAATAATTATGACTGTTTCTTCAGTGCAAGTATGTATTAGGTTTTGCGAACCTAGTAACAAATTAGTTCAGTTGTGACCAGAAGGATAAACCAAAGGCAGCATGAACGGAAAGTATAATCTCATGCACATTCGTTTCGTGCTTACTGGCGACTCATCAGTAGGAGCCGGTATTACGCCCTTTAACCACTATATATTTGGTAGAAGAATTTGGAATAATAGGACGGTACAATCTCCTAGACGAATGTGTAAACCTGTAATAGTGAAGCTAACATAATCTAAAGTCAACGACAATGCGACTTCAATGCTAACTCACACTATATAATATATATACCGAGTCTGTAAAGGATACTAACACTATGGCTATTGTGTTAGTAACTGATACCTTTTTTAAATCGATGAGTACCGGATACTAACACTATGGTTTCCGAGTCGGTACATGATACCAACCTGATGGATATAAATTTATGCTAAAGTTCACCCAAATTGAGAATTACAACAATTTCCGAACACCTGGTACTCCAGTTAAACCATACACTCTGGCCTTCATCGATATCATTTATCACATTTCGCGGTAAGCATGAAATCATTCGATTCAATATATTACAGTGAAATAATGTTTGTTGCGAAGAACTAATATATATGCAAGTATGTATTAGGTTTTGCGAACCTAGTAACAAATTAGTTCAGTTGTGACCAGAAGGATAAACCAAAGGCAGCATGAACGGAAAGTATAATCTCATGCACATTCGTTTCGTGCTTACTGGCGACTCATCAGTAGGAGCCGGTATTACGCCCTTTAACCACTATATATTTGGTAGAAGAATGTGGAATAATAGGACGGTACAATCTCCTAGACGAATGTGTAACCTGTAATAGTGAAGCTAACATAATCTAAAGTCAACGACAATGCGGATTAACGTGCTAAATTAATATCTATAATAGGTACTGCGGTTGCTTTCTCGCCCCTGAATTTTGTACCCCTACTACTTATCAATGGTTGCTATTATTACTACCCGTGCGCCTAATCAGTCTCTGATCTTTTCCGGATGGTTGATGCGAGAAGGCAAAAACATCTGGTCATACATATATTCTACACAATATTGCAATTAGAAATATAATTCACAGATAGTCCAATTTGACCATGTGTTGGTCGGCAATAAAAAAACAGATTTTAACATAAAATTATATCCTAAACACCATTGACAGTTAAACTAAATTGTCCGTCTTCTAGACGGCAAGAATTAAAATGATTTTTGTTTATAAAGTAACATATTTCGTACACAAGCAGTTATTCTTACACAAATGTCTGGATCGTAATTAGAATAGTCAAACGATTAAAAATACATGACAATATGAACATAGTAAACTGATTTATGTTTATAGAGAAAATGTTTTGCACACAAGTGGTTATTGTTACACAAATGTCTGAACAGAATTGTATTTATACCATCGACTAAAACATCTGATGACATGTAAAAATCATCGTTAAAAGTTATCATTAAAAATGAAGATGTAAATTGTTTAAAGACTTCAATGATAAAAAACTAACAAAGCTTTAGCTTACTACTTGCAATATTTTCAGTTCATGTCAAACTATTAATCCATTCTTCTATGTGGACACTAAATTAAGTGAAATAAATCCGCAATGACACAACAGGCCACCGCGTGATCCTCGCGGATCGCGCGCGGTTCTGTCTATTTATATAAACACTATTAATTACAAATAAAATTGCAGTTCAATAAATATCGATTAAAACTGCTTGAGACTAAAAGAGATTGTTCCTAAAATCACAGCTAAGAGAAATATTGTTTAAGGACAGAGTTAGAATATTTGACCTTAAAGAGCACAGCGTTTGTAAAAATTGACCTTCGTTGGGTTGTAACACGGAGCCGCGTGTTACAGTATATTGAATGGAAGGGTGTCATGCTTCCCGCGAAATGTGATAACTGATATCGATAAAGGCCAGAGTGTGTAGATTTACTGGAGTAACAGGTGTTCAAAAATTGTTGTTATTCTCAATTTTGATGAACTATAGCATATATTGATATCCATCATGTTGTTACCATGTTCCGACTCGGAAAGTGTAGTTTAATACAACGTACCTTTTCACTACAATTATGTTTATATCAGTTACTAACACAATAGCCATAGTGTTAGTATCCTTTACAGACTCGGTATATATATTTTATAGTGTGAGTTAGCATTGAAGTCGCATTGTCGTTGACTTTAGATTATGTTAGCTTCACTATTACAGGTTTACACATTCGTCTAGGAGATTGTACCGTCCTATTATTCCACATTCTTCTACCAAATATATAGTGGTTAAAGGGCGTAATACCGGCTCCTACTGATGAGTCGCCAGTAAGCACGAAACGAATGTGCATGAGATTATACTTTCCGTTCATGCTGCCTTTTGGTTTATCCTTCTGGTCACAACTGAACTAATTTGTTACTAGGTTCGCAAAACCTAATACATACTTGCATATATATTAGTTCTTCGCAACAAACAGTATTTCACTGTAATATATTGAATTGAATGATGTCATGCTTACCGCGAAATGTGATAACTAATATCGATGAAGGCCAGAGTGTATGGTTTAACTGGAGTAACAGGTGTTCGGAAATTGTTGTAATTCTCAATTTGGGTGAACTTTAGCATAAATTTATATCCATCAGGTTGGTATCATGTACCGACTCGGAAACCATAGTGTTAGTATCCGGTACTCATCGATTTCAAAAAAGGTATCAGTTACTAACACAATAGCCATAGTGTTAGTATCCTTTACAGACTCGGTATATATATTATATAGTGTGAGTTAGCATTGAAGTCGTATTGTCGTTGACTTTAGATTATGTTAGCTTCACTATTACAGGTTTACACATTCGTCTAGGAGATTGTACCGTCCTATTATTCCAAATTCTTCTACCAAATATATAGTGGTTAAAGGGCGTAATACCGGCTCCTACTGATGAGTCGCCAGTAAGCACGAAACGAATGTGCATGAGATTATACTTTCCGTTCATGCTGCCTTTGGTTTATCCTTCTGGTCACAACTGAACTAATTTGTTACTAGGTTCGCAAAACCTAATACATACTTGCATATATATTAGTTCTTCGCAACAAACAGTATTTAACTGTTTCTTCAGTGGTTAGGCCAGTTCGACTACCCGGACCGTCTTTGTGGATGACTTAGCGTAAGTTATCGAGAAACATCTGGCAGTGTTTCTAATGTTCAATTCTTAGCCGAATAAACTGAGGAGAGGAATAGAAGGAAAAATTATTTTGGTCGCAGCTTTACCGTATTTGCCTAAGGCTCAGCCGTGAGCGCAACATAAGTAACAGATCGCATTTGAAGAATTTCGGCGATTAAGAGAGAATGGCATTTTTGAGCACTAAAATTCCAACGTTGCTTCTTCAATAATGGCAGTTCCCAAACCTGAACCAGGACAACGGATAGTTTGTGGTAATTAACGATCAATGTACTCAGTAACAAAAGGTGATTTATATCCTCTACCGAACAAGTGTATTTTGATCAAGACTATAATTAGTTATGACGAATAAACTACGTTAGATCTGCTGAAAGCGTATTATCAAGTATCTATGGAGGCAGAGTCTACAACACTCACCGCACTGCAATTTCCTGGAGGTGGATCGCATGAATCCTTATACATGCGATTGAACTGAGGAATACAAATGAGACATTCTACCTTCTGGTGGAGGAAGTTCTTTATGACCTTCATTTTGCTCGCGTGTACATAAATGATCTATGGAGGAAAACATGGAGAACTGCGACGCGTGTTAAATAAGCTGGAACATTATATGTTAGTAGTAAATCCAAACAATAATAAGAATGGTTGTTTAACTATAAAATTACACCGACACTCCATTTCCGTTGAGGAAATTAAACCCTTCAATGGTAAGCTCCAACAATCATAAATAATCCGAAACCCTAAACTTTATGCCAAATACGTAGGATTTTGGGACTGATAAGTCATTACCGTTGAATTATACCACGTTTAGCTGGCATTTTTGTAGCATTAACCCGAAACTTGTTTTGTGAAGGGAGTACGATGAAGGTATCTCAGCCATTAATTTTAGCTAAAGTGACAAGAAGAAATTCCAGAGGGCCAACGACTAAATAACTACATATGTGGACTGGACTAGGCCATGCATGATATTCACAGATGCTACCGATATATCCTAAATGGCAAGGCTAAACCAGAAATAAATAGTATAATCTACCCGATAGGATTTTATTTTAGGCAATTCCAAGATCGTGGAAAGCGATATAACACGCTTGGGAAGAATTTACTTGCGGTTTATGCTGTGGTGTTGAATTTCGTGCACTAATTTAATATTTTTGAATGATTATACTCAGTAGTTGGTGGAAGTGCATATTATTGATCGTTTAGTTGTCGTGTTAGCTAAGAAGTCAGCGTGCATTCGAAAGAATTTAGGAGAAAAGTGTTTGCTGTGCGAAATAATAATGGAATTAAGGCATAAAATAATTAAACGGCTGCAGGAATTTGGACAGTCTTCCATTAAGGCAATTATCAGTTTGCTTACTGATAGATAAGTATGGCAAAAGAACTCGAAAGTCATAAGGTCTTGGATAAGGAAATATGCCCGGTGATATACTTGTATAGTTTGATGACACACTATAACCGAAATGAAAACAATTGGCATAAGAGAGTGTCGTTTTATGCATATATACATCAATATTGTAGAATTGCCCGAAGACACTGATCAAAAGTATTTACTCACAATGGTTGATCTATTCAGTTGTCAATTTAAAGTAACAATCATAAAGTATAAGGCAGCATGGGAAGTCTTACTTATATTTCATTAAATCAAGTTTGCGATCTTGAAGTAAATGCCAATCCCATTGTATTTTACTAGTCGTAAAATAACATAACAAGACTACCGACAATCACAGGCACTGATCGTTTGTAACTTCATATTTATACATGGCATCACATGTATACTAAATAACGAGAAAAGGCAAAATTGCTTGACTCCGTTTTATAATAGGCCATTCAAAGTCAACCTTATGAATGATAAAAAGCATTCATAGAAGTGAATGGCACAGAAGAATGCGTAGCACTGAATCGCTGCGCTTCACAGTTTACTTGGACGGAGGGTGACAATATTCATCAAAGTAACAAGTGTCTAAGACGAGAGCTGATTCAAACATATGGGCAAAAGTGGAAGAGCCAAACAAGCGTGAATACATGATGAAGCGTAAATCCAAGACAACGAAAGAAAAAGATCAACAAAATATGAAAATGGAACTTTGCCAATCTACAGCACGACATGTAGGTAATCGTTCTAGAAGAGTCGTCAATGAACCGAAGAATAAGGACTATATTATAAATGAGTAAACATTTTAAAAGCGAGTATGTATCTGGAGGTCAATTAACTTCCCATATAAAAATTAATTAATTGTTATATTTAGAAAATTGAAGTTACCGCTGGTTTTATAAGCAAAGTAATGTCAATTTAAAAACAAATATTGCAATGTTTTGTAATTTTCTTTGTTTAAATTGTGGAATATTATAGGTTATCTATTTTAACATTCAGTCTTCTTGAGATTTTATTTGGTATAGGTACGATACACTTTTGTTTTAGTACGGGAATATATGATTTCCTGTTTGACTATTTACCTGCACGGAATTTTGCGAATAAATTATTTAATTGACCATGAAATATTATTCATTGGATATCACGGGAATATTTAAAATCTGTTACAGGTAAATTCATTGGGTCATCTATTTTCTAGTTTTGAATCTTGTACATGTTATTGTGGCAATCAGTGAGACGGTAAGCATACGAACTTTATTGCAACAACTAGTTTAAAATAAATCTTACTTAAATATATTCGATAACAGCATTAATTGTGAAGATAGAGAGCAGTTGTCAAAAGGAATTAAGAAAATTAGATTGACAGAATGTGCTGAGGGATATAGTTGTTCCTAATTTGGTGATCATTCCAGCCACATCGGATACCAGAATCTGGCATCACAGGACTCTCCTATGGTAATGACCAAAGCACATCTACACTCTGGTTACTACCATGGCATTCAGTGACCAGAGAAATAACTGAAATGACCTCTACTATCATTAGTTACCCTTACCGGTACACTATTACACCATGAACATAAATAAGACTTTCTACATTGTCATATGTTTTAGGACAACTACTACAAACGGCCGACTGAACAGATCATTAAAATTACCTGATCTGCGTATTGACTACTATCATTAGTTACCCTTACCGGTACACTATTACACCATGAACATAAATAAGACTTCCTACATTGTCATATGTTTTAGGACAACTACTACAAATGGACGACTGAACAGATCATTAAAATTACCTGATCTGCGTATTGACTAACGCAGCTTTCATTGTTCCAGTAGTTTTCTTTTTCCAAAATATTTCGGCTAAACTTATCGATAGCCTTCACCAGTCACAATGTATCTCACAAGTTTAAAAAACGAAACTAATAAATGAATAGTTCAACCATTGTTAGTAAATACTTCCGATCAGAGACTTCGAGCCATTCCATAATATCGATGTGTATATACATAAGACGAATCGCTGGAATGCCAATTTTTTTACTACGGTCATAGTGTGTCGTCTAACTTTACAGATATGACATTGGGAACATTTCCTTATCCAAGAACTGGTGTCTTCCGACTTATTTGCCCATACATATCTATCAGTAGCCAACCTTACAATTGCCTTAATGGGTGACAAACTTCATTCATCTTTTTTATTACTTTATTCCTTAATTCCAACAGTAATAAAGTTCTTGTTTAGTTCAAATCATGTATCCAACCGGATCATCTAGTGCGTAATTATGTAGCTTTCATTTAAATTTTTAGCATCTCCACCATTCCATTAGCCATGGGAACGTATGCACTTTGTGCTTCACTGAAATTCACATGGCATAGTTTGAACTAAGAAGGTGTTCACACATAAACTGACTACAGCGATCATTAGCTATCGTTATCAGTAAAACATATCATGACACCCAATTATGCAAGAACATAATCAGACCATCCCGAGGTCTCCTATACCTTTAGATCGCAACTTAGTAACGTATAATAAAACGTTTAAATAGTACGATGAAAATTGGTTTCTCAAGCGGTGATAACAAGTATTCAAATCAAGGTTTTGAGCTTGGTATAAAAACCTGTCCCATTTGGTACATACATTTATCAGAATAATCTAAACATTGTATAAATAAGGAAATTCAAATTATCCAGTAGACCAGTTTGGTCCTTACTAGGAACTCATCACGTAATGTCAAAAAATTAAACTATTTACATGGCATTTTAAATAGCGTTGCAATGAACTTCGCTATGAGAGTTATAATTGGCGATCGCATTTGGAACGCAGTGAAGCTTTTCCTATTTTTTAATAGTTATTTTAAAATTAAATAAATGAACATATGATATAGTACTTTTTTCTGCAGGTACAAAGAAATTTCTTTATATTCTATCATAAGGTAATTTTTATCAGTAATTGTGATTTAGTGAACATTTTTCTCGATTTCAAATATGTAATCTGCGACAATTGCAGCGAGATTAGTAGTAGAAGCGACCGACATATATAATCCACACACGGCCTTGTATCTCACATTTTTATCAGATTACACTGAGCGTGAAAATTTTCAAAATTAAAAAAGGGTCTTCTGTAGTAGGTTTTGTTGCTAATGTAAGAGGTTCTGCGAGCAAGTTGTCTATTTAGAACGAAGTTATCCTCCTATGAAATTTCTAGTAGCTGTTATTACGACCCGCGTTCATGATTAATCCATGTCCCATTCCCGAAGTGTGAAGTAAGAAGGCCACGGCATCGAATCATTGTTTTAATCAAAATATTATTAAGGAAAGAAAAAATCGTGTAAAAGTAGTCACAATCAGCACCACAAATAATTAATCCACTGTTTGCTAGGTTTTGAGTGTTAAATCACATAAATCCATTGAACTATAAGGTTGCGATAAATACTCGTGACACATCTGAAGTCTGGATCAGGAGAATCATAACTGAACTGTTAGTAGTTGTGTAAAAAATGGTTAAGGCATGCAAAAAAGTAACTCCTATGTTTGAGCGTTAAGTCACATAAATCCATTGAATGTTACCTGCGTATTGCGCGCAGGTGTGTATTATTATTAAAGAAAACCCTATCGATTTCAATTACATTTGCCGTTCAAGAAATCTCAATTAAAACTGCTTGAAACAAGCAGAGATTGTTGCTAAAATCACAATTAAGAGAAATATTGTGTAAAACCAGAATTAGACTATTTTATCTTGAGGGGAACTATATTTGTCAAAATTGATATTCGTTGGGTTGTAACGCGGAGCCGCGTGTTACATACACCCCCCTCCGACAATGAAAATTAGTACACAATAGAGACTTCTAACTACTTACAGGAGGTTAAATACTGTTTGTTGCGAAGAACTAATATATATGCAAGTATGTATTAGGTTTTGCGAACCTAGTAACAAATTAGTTCAGTTGTGACCAGAAGGATAAACCAAAGGCAGCATGAACGGAAAGTATAATCTCATGCATATTCGTTTCGTGCTTACTGGCGACTCATCAGTAGGAGCCGGTATTACGCCCTTTAACCACTATATATTTGGTAGAAGAATGTGGAATAATAGGACGGTACAATCTCCTAGACGAATGTGTAAACCTGTAATAGTGAAGCTAACATAATCTGAAGTCAACGACAATACGACTTCAATGCTAACTCACACTATATAATATATATACCGAGTCTGTAAAGGATACTAACACTATAGCCATTGTGTTAGTAACTGATACCTTTTTTGAAATCGATGAGTACCGGATACTAACACTATGGTTTCCGAGTCGGTACATGATACCAACCTGATGGATATAAATTTATGCTAAAGTTCACCCAAATTGAGAATTACAACAATTTCCGAACACCTGTTACTCCAGTTAAACCATACACTCTGGCCTTCATCGATATCAGTTATCACATTTCGCGGTAAGCATGACATCATTCAATTCAATATATTACAGTTAAATACTGTTTGTTGCGAAGAACTAATATATATGCAAGTATGTATTAGGTTTTGCGAACCTAGTAACAAATTAGTTCAGTTGTGACCAGAAGGATAAACCAAAGGCAGCATGAACGGAAAGTATAATCTCATGCACATTCGTTTCGTGCTTACTGGCGACTCATCAGTAGGAGCCGGTATTACGCCCTTTAACCACTATATATTCGGTAGAAGAATGTGGAATAATAGGACGGTACAATCTCCTACCGACTATATAGTGCTTAAAGGGCGTAATACCGGCTCCTACTGACGAGTCGCCAGTAAGCACGAAACGAATGTACATGAGATTATACTTTCCGTTCATGCTGCCTTTGGTTTATCCTTCTGGTCACAACTGAACTAATTTGTTACTAGGTTCGCAAAACCTAATACATACTTGCTTACAGGAGGTGTTATGGCTCTGCCGTAACGAGTAAACACTGATGTAGGCTCTGTCGACACTGACTCTGGTTACTCAATATCTCGCGGCGGCGTGACGCATCAGTTGGCTCTGTTGCTGGTGAGATGTCGGGCGTCAACCCGTGGTCAGCAAACCTGTCTGGAGGTGGAATAATCGTTTCTTCGCCGCCTGATAGGTCAACATCGTGGAACAGTGTGTCATTTGGATAATCTTGTTGTGCTGCTTGCAATTCCTGAGTACCTATAGGTGAAGGACAAAGGATAAATGCACAGAGTTCTGCAGGATGGCTCAGGGAGTCTGCGACTATGTTTTCTGTCCCTTTAACGTGAGTGACTTCATATTCATACTCGTGTAATCGACTAAGTTGCGAGTTGGCATGTCATGAATATAAATACTCTTTCTTTCCTCTGAGCATAGGGAATAGAGGAAGGTGGTCGTTGTAGACATGAATTTTCGGCCATTCGGATACGTGTCGAAGTGTATGTTCAACCGGTAGCTTACGAGTAACTCTTTCCTTAAAGTATCATATCGCATCTCGCGAGATTGTAGTTCTTGCCAGTAGAACGAGATAGGTCGGTGTATGCCATTGATGGATTGTTGAAGTATTGCGCGTCAGTGGTTAATTCAAAAGGTTGAGACCCATCAGGAGAATGTAGCATAGTCGCTTTGCATATGGCCCTTTTGGCATCCTCGTAAGCCTGCATGTCGTTCACGTTGAGCTGAATCAGTTTTGATTTCTTGACAAAACGGCTTTCTGGCACGAGATATTTGTGAAGAGTTGCCAGAATCATGGCAAGGCAGGGTACGAGTCGAGAGTAGTAGTTCATCTTGCCTATGATTCGTCGTAACGCTCGAACGGTGGTTGGAGACTGTAGATCTTGAATGGCACAAACCTTGGTAGGTAGAGGTGTCATGTCTTTCTCTGAAATTTGATGACGAGGAATTCAATTGATTTTTGTGCAAAGACACATTTGTTGCCATGAAGCCGGAGGCCATAGTCTGCTAGACGTGCGAGTAGATTGTCAATATGCTGCATATGTTCGGACATTGAGTTGGAGAATACCAGAATGTTGTCTAAGTAGGGAATTATAAATGGTAGACCATCTAGTATTTAGTCCATTACGCGTTCAAATGCCTGAGATGCGTTCTTAAGACCGAAAGGCATATAATTATATTCGTGAGTGCCACCTCCTGTGAATCTGAGTGCAATATATGATACGCAGTCTTTGTCCATCGGTACTTGATAGTAGGCTTTAACTAGGTCGAGTTCTGAATACACTGCATGACCTATAGCGGATCTGAGTAGGTCAGCTGGATTTGCCAGGATGTACGAATCAGTCTGTGAGCAATAATTAAGAATACGATGATCCACGCACACCCTGAATGGTCCTGGTTCACTCTTTGGTACTACTACTACAGGCGACACAAATGGTGAACTGGATCGTGAACAGATGCGTTGTTGACGTAGCATGGCGAATTCGTGCTCGGCGGACTTAAGTTTGTGTGGTGCCAATGAACGTGCTCTGAGAGGATGAGAAAGTGGTTTCGATAAGATGATACGATGAGCTGTGATGGCACGCTTCCTCTTGAGATCGGGCATAAAGGATATAGGTTTGAAAATCTCTTCATGTCACTTTAGATCATGAGGAATTGGAGGAATTAGCCGTTTGGATGAGACTGCTTTGGCGCGAGTCCTGTGTTTTAGCGCTGATGACAGCAACTGATTTTCGTGTCCATGGACGAATGGTCAGGTCGAAGTGTTCGAGAAAGTCACGTCCAATGATGTTTCTTGTCGTGTTGGCGATGATGAACGGATAATTGAAACATCTTTTGAGTTGGAGAACGAGATTGTGTGTAGTCGTACCCCAAATGTCGCAATGTTGGAGCCATTGGTGCAGGTTAGACTGCTGGTGTTGACTGGGTTGGTAGATTCGAAATAATTGTGGCTCAAAAGACAATAGTTTGATTGCGCTATACCGCGAAAGCAAGTGCTTCGAGCGGCCAGCAATCTTGGGGTGATCAGCCTCTACTGCCACAGAGGAGGCTGACCGCAGCAGTTTTCCGAACCCTCCATCGGCGGATCATCCTGAGTTGTCAAAGGTGTCCGCGCCCATCTGAATGTCGCGTCTGTGCGCGGGAATGTGCAGCCATTTCTGAGGCAATAGCGAGTGGAGTGGCCATAGCTGCGGTGATTCGGACACCACTCCGCCGGTAGCTGTGGAGCTGTGGCCCGGCCTCTGGACGTCGACCTCCTGGTGCTGTTTCGGGACGGTGGTCGACGCTGGTCACGCCTGCTCTGGTCGCGTCTGTAGTGACTGAGGCCGAATTTGGCCTGATAGTGAGGCCTTTGAGCAGCCTGTTTAGGCGCTCATTGACGAAAATCGTTCGGGCTGAAGGTGATGTCGATTGAGACTCGGACAGTCGTGAGGTGATGTAACCTTGCTCTGAGGCAGGTGAGCTGCAGTGGTGTTTCTTCTACCTTGCACTTCAACGGATTCGCACAGGAACGTGGCCATCTCTTGGAGTGCCGGCGGAAGATTCTGAATGAATATTCGCATCAAGATTTCCTTAGGCAGGTTGAATTCAGAGGTTTTCTGCTCCATCTCTCTTTATAGCTCGGAAGGCGTGCGGCTATCTATGTATATCTGGCTCATCAATTCTGTAAGCCTGTCTTCCCGATCGGGTGTCAGTCGCTGCTTGTCGGCGCCATGAAGGCTTTGCGATGGCTGCGAACATGATCCCTCAGTGTATTGATGTAATGCACATTGTTTAAGCAATCAAGATTGAGTGCAACATCAGGCTCTGGCAAGATAAATGTTTGAATGCCAAGGCGACGAACTAGCTCAACTGCAGCAATTTTAGGTTCAAGCATTAATTTAGATATTCGTTTTATCATCAAAGTGATCACCCCGCAATATTATCTCTGTGCGCACAAAATCAAACAATGGTACATCCATTATAATGATAAAAAAGTACAATAGCTTTAACAAATTATTTTTCTTAATAGTTAATAAAAGAGATATTAATAAATTGTTTTATTAGGGCCGTCTGACCCGATAATTGAAAAGGTCAAGATACAATTCAAATATAGGATTATTAGAATTAAAATAAAATTTATTTGTTGGATTTACACAGATGCAAATTGTTATAATATATACGTCTTTAAATCAGGTGAATATATAAGATAGTACCTGGATTAATGATTAATTGCTATGTTAATCAGGTTAAGAAAAACTTAAATTCAGATAATCATGTAAAATATAATATGAAATTATTATTCATTATAAAATTTTATTCACTAAATGAAAGTTAATAATAATAGTAAGCTTTGAAACAAGATCCATCTGGTCCTATAGTTGGAAAGATTAAGATACTATTCAAGAGGAGGGTTACGTGTGTAAGTGAAAACAGGAAATAGCTACCATAAATACTTATTTTTATACCGAGAACCAAGAAGATAATAAGGATCACATGTCTTACCTAGTTCATTATATAATAATTTAAATGATATCATAGTGCAAAGTTTTTCGCTAAGACCCTTACGCAATGGATTGCAAATTATATAAATTTTCAAAAAAAAACGTTTTCCAGCATGCTTCTCCAAAAAGGATAGATTGAATATTGTTTTTCCATAACTAGTTCCTGCTCCACTAATTATATTTATTTTAGCTAAATAGATGCAGAGGCTCAAGTCCTATTAGATAATTTGAGCCCCATAAACGTCAAGTCTGAATTAGTTTTAGTAAGCTTATATGAGTCTGATAGGGCAGTTATCTCTTTCATATCAAATAAGTTCATGCCTACGACTCACTGTATTATGCTATCAGTTTCCTCAAATTTGAGACTAGTATCCATGTTATTCGCAAATGATATATATATATATATATATATATATATATATATATATATAATAAATTAATCAAGTAATACGAGGACTGTGTACTTCTTACGAAACAATGCACCCCAAATGCTTAACCTGGAAAGAGAGAAGACAAGAATAACAGAATAATTAAATTACCTGGTCCTGAAAGGTCCCAATATGCAAAATAAATATGGATAGTCCTTTTAACAGAATTAGATTGTGAAGATCAACGTTTGTAAAATCTAATCCAGAAATTAGATGGAAATTACAAATTAACAGAGAAAATCACGCCCGTCAGGTGCACAATACAGAAACTCAAATTACACACAATTTAATAATATATATACTCGAAAGAATTTAAACAAAGAATGTTCTAAAAATTAAAGCAATAATTTCTTTTTTGAAGATATTCGCAACAATCAGCCACGGTGGTTTAAATTTATCAATTATTGTTTCTTAACTTTTGTTTGAGGAAATATCTTTATCTACATATACCACCTTCCAAAAAAGGTCTCTACTAATAGTTGCAGTTTGTGTACTTTGGCTGATGTTGAAATTTTCCTTAACGATTTGAACATAAGGATGCCAAAAACGTCGAAGTGGTGCATCGTTTCTTTGTCTCTTGTATTTCTGGCTCGTCCGACATTGATGGAGCGTGATGAACTGGTAACTCTGTTGAGCATTAATCGATGCCGTACACAATGCGTCTTGTGAAAGTTTCTGGTTTGACTTTTGTACCTGCCTGATTGGATTGCACACATCAGAACGATGGACTTTAACTCATCTAGTCCTACGGTTTTGTTATAAACCCAGATAAGCTGTGGAATGCAACGATCTAAAGTCACACAATCCTTCATGCGATTTACCTCTATGACGACATTTTTCTTTGCCATCCTCTTTACGTTATACGCTTCTTTGTAAAACAGAGTAAACTTGTTCTTCCTATTTTCATTAGTTACATTATCATGCGATGCCTTTCGTGGATAGGAGGACACATAGCACTTGGATTTTACTTTTCTAGTCTTTGTCGGAGTTAAACCCATGTGGATTATACGCGCCCATATGCAGTACATTTATTTCCATAAAGTGGAGATATATTATGAGAAACTCAGACATAAATTGACTACCGCGATCACTTGTGGCCCTTAGCGATACACTATAACACGACACTGTATGTCTTTAGACATATGCAGCCATTCATGACTGTCAGTAATAAGTCGAATGCTGGCTTTTAAGGATTGATGTCCTAAATCGTTTAATTGTTGAATTATTTGGGCGCATAACTCCATCGGCACATATGTTTAGGGTTTGCGTCTGGATGTTCCGAAGAACAATTACTTGCAACTCAGAAGTTTGCGAGCATAGCCGGGTATCTTATCCAATATTACTGTAAAGGGTCCAATTCTTGCGCTTTCTCAATTTTCTTGACCAACGTTTTAGAAAAATCATCCAGCTTGACGTCTGACTCATTCGTTCTGCTAAGTGCATTTGCTACCACTTTATCTTTATCAGCAATATGAAAGAAATTGTAGTCGAAATCAGCTAATCGGATAATCTGGGAATTCACTCAGCGAGATCAAGTATGCCTTTTGTTTATATCAAGTATGCTTATAAATGGCTTGTCAATAACTTGAACTGATGACCGTCCAAATAATGCTCAAAATGTAGCACTGCAATATACACAGCAAGATGCACTTTACCAAATGCATCATACCGTTTTTCTCGGTTAGGAAACTTTTGATTGTAAAACCCAAATGGTCTTATTATATCCTTGTCACGTTTTTTAATTACTGCCCTTATTGTAACATCTGAGGCACCTGTGATTGGCTCAAAAATCTTCTCCCAAAGTTTAGGTGCTATTGCCTTTAGGTTACTAAGCACTTCCTTAGGCCAATGGAAATTTTCTCGATCTTTCTGACTCCAGGTGGTTGGTCACGACTTCTTGATCGTGTTATTATCACGTGTGAGATGGCGTGTTAACGATCCTAATATTCAGTCTAGACCTGGAATACATCATCGATAATAGCTGATCATGCTCGAGAACTTTCACATCTGGCGCACGGTTGGAGATTTGTTACGTGCATAATGGCTTGAATTTTATATTTAAAAGATTTAATTCCGCCATTGGAATGTATATGTCCAAGTTAATTAACGGAAGAACATCCAAATTTGCTATTTTTGTGTTTGATCACAAATCCATATTGTTCTAGTCTGGACGAAACCGTTTCCTTTTGTTTACGATATTCCTCATGCAATCGGCTGAAAATAATTTTGTCGTATATGTATACCCTCACAAATGGACAATCCTGTAGGTCTGCCTCAGCCAAACGCTGAAATGTCTGACTGGTATTTTGCAAATTAACTGCAGTCGATGAAACTCATTCAATTCCTCTATTGGAAATCTGACTGTAGAGAGTGGTATAGAGCTTTCCTCCGTCGGTATCTGATAGTACACTTTCTGTAGATCTACTGTTTAATATCTTTCATATTCCATTATTTCTTGGAGCATAGTACTCTGGTTAGGGAGAAGATAAGATTAACCATTAGTCATTGTGTTTAATAAACACTAATTTCCACAAATGTTCCATTGTTCAGGTTTGAAAACCACCACTATTGGAGATGCAATTTTGTAATTTGAATTTCTACAAATTCTCCCTTTGCACAATTGGTGATATTCGGCTTAAACGATCTGTTTCTTGTATTGTGCCAACGGTTGAGCCTAGGGTGAAGGCAACGGAACCACCAAATCTATTTGTTGCTCTACTTCTTTCTTCGCTCCATTTCGTTTGTCACTAAAAGGTTTAGAAATTGCAAGATGCTTATCGAAGATATCGGCAAAGTAACTCGCGACTATAGGATGTGGTAGACTAACTAATCTAACCACTGAAGTATCCCACTCTGTGGGTGTTAACAGCCACCACGCCTTTTCCGATGGTCCTATTTTTAGGATCAAGCGCCAGATTGAAATGGGTCAAGAAATCTATCCCAGAGATATGATCCTTGATATTAGCTACAAAAAAATCCAATTAGAGGAATATTTCTGTCACAAAATTACAGACAATTATTTCATCCACATAATTCCTATTGGCTTTTAGTTGATAATTAAATGTGGAGCAATCTGTTTCCACCAAAGCCGACCTAACTATGTTTACTTCTGCACTCGTACATACAAATACTTAAGAACATTCAATTCGTCACTTATAATGAATTTATTGCTAGAAAATCAGGCATATTTTTTCAATATCTCCATTTAGAAAGAATCTAACCCTCTTGCAGTCTATCTAGATGATATCACCTATTTTCGATCTTATTTTGATTTTGCCTTAAGTATACCTTTTATAGGCACATCAAGGAGCCTTCACAACGCAACCCCCTTCTCTACGGCTCTTACTAGCGGAGGCCACGTATTTCCCGGTAAGGAATTTCTCTCTACCGGACGGATGCTTCCTTTTATCTGGGTCCATCTTAACGCCAGTATATGCGGCCTTCTCCTTGGCACTTAGTACTCCGTCCATATTCGCAATATTACTTGCACTATTCGCGTTGCGTATCAAAAGTTTTACGCAAGCGACTCCCTCGACGCCCAAAATCTCTATACTGACACCGAGATTACGAAATTATTTTCGCCATATTTTCAATTTGGCGTTTTATATTTGCGACTTCCTTTCTTAAATATCCTTCTGGAATACTTTAAATCCTGTTTACGAGCTTGAAGAAAGCACCAATCCCATTGTATTTAACCGAATAATATAGCAAAAATACCGCCAGTCGCAAACTTGATTTAAAGAATTATTACCATCATTCGCGCAATCAATTAATGTTTAATCTTCTTGTAAAATCAGGAGAGCTTCTATATTTACCCTGAATCGCTGTACCGTGACTGCGTCTGCTGTCACAGCATGTACATATGATTATTGCATCTTGTACGCACCTTCTAGCCCTCTGAGTTTGCGTGGTCCATCACAATTCGTCGACTCAAAAATCTCAAATGTGGTTCTATGTCTGGTTGTTAACCGTGCTGTAAATATGGAATTAAGCACATCTTGAGTTCTATATTAAGTCCAGCATCTTTTTCACATAAGCATTCATAAACTTATGATAGATCCAAAAATTCACACGTTTGTGCCGCTCTTCCTGGATGAAATCTCTGTTGAATTACGGCGATTAGCAATTCAATGCATTTTGCGGTTCTTCTTTCATAATTTTGTTTCAAAAATTGCTGAAGAAGCATATGAAATTATCTGGCAAGGCCATTCATGCGGCAGCAAATTGCTCCATAGTATTCACAATATAGTAAGCTTTAAATAGCATTTGCGCATTTTAGAACCAATGTGAATGTTCTTTGGATTTATACGGTGGTAGACTGATAAGGTTTGGACTGCGCAGTCCACATTTTATTGTGGAGATACTTATCCAATTAACTTATAAGATCCCCATGGACGCCAAGTCAGAATCAGTATTAATGAGGTTAAACGAAACATAAAACACAATGAATGAATGCGCGAGTAGTGGTAACATTTGTCCAAATTAAGTTTGCGAACTTGAAATAAAGATCGATCCCATTATAATTTACCAGTTTTCGAACAACAAAACAAAACTACCGTCAGTCTTACAGAGCCTGTAGAAATAATCAAATAATGAATACTTTGAAAAAAGCAGATGCATATATGCATTTCACTTTAAATACATTCCTATGAAGACTTAGCGGAGCAATTATTTTTCGTTGATTGACCATAGACAAGTCTTCCACATCATTTCGATTGCTTCAGAATTATTATAAAGACTACTGTCGTCACTCATTTTGGCTTATTCAAATATATTTACTAGCGTTTTTGGTCTCAAGTGCGCTACTCAAGATAAAATATTCTACCTAACAAAAACGACTATTTTATGTCATATCTTGATAACAATGATCTTTATTCTTGACTTGAACTCTTATACCGCGCATCTTTGAAATGTCCCATTATACTAAGCAGATCATGGACTGAGAACCAATAGTGATAAATCGTAAATGTCAACTACATTAGTTTATCTTTACATTTTAATTCAGATGTTATCTTGCATTTGTAATTTTAATTGAGAATTAAAAGGTGTGTCGCAGTATATATTTATAATAAAGCAGCAGTGTTAAATACTGTTTTAAAAATCCATTTTCCTTTCAATGCAACTCAACTTGATTTAACATTTGGTACGTTATATAGAAAATTTTTTGTAGGCAAGGAGAATAAAGTTGCATTCCAAAAACAATACAAAAATACATAAGAAGTGGAAAATGTACATGCGGGAAAAACATGCGCGCATACACTCACATGCAAACAATTGCCTGTTTAGAATCAAAACATGTACAATCTACTTTTGTTTATTTAGCCGAGCATTAAGAACGTTACCTACATCAGCCTTAGCTGTGCGTAATTCGTCTTCATGTTCAGCTTTGAAGAACAAGTGTAAATTTCATAAACAATATTTTTAACTATTGCGGAAACGTTCTTTTTTATGCTAGCTGTGCGAAGTTCAAAATGTTCATAAATTCGCCTTCTTAATAATTGAAAAGTCCGAACTACGTAGCGCATTGTTCAGCAATGATATTTTTATAAATAAAAAATGGGGTATTATTCTAGTTCAGCAAGCTTATAAATTACATTTAAATTTAGCTGGTGCATAGTACCATAAATCAATATCAATTACGTATTAGGCATCTAGGGAGTTACTGCATTTTAGATTCCCAGAGCAAATATTTTGGAAGCAACTTCTACTTTAAACCTGCTTTTTAATAAATGTATACTTCCACACATAATTTATTTCTCAATAAATATTATATCAGTTTATTCCGTAGCGCATCTTATTGTACCGCAAGGTACTGATAATTTGTTTTATAAGGATAGTTCGATCAAGTAAATTACACCACTGAAGAAATTGGAGAATTTACAGTAAAAAATGGTAGTTTTAAATTACGCAAATGCTTTAAAATTTGCACTCTGCGCAGCCTGGTAACAAGAGATCAAAGGGCTAATTAGTATCTATTCGCATAAGCTACTGCTTGGGAAAACTTTATACGATAACAGATTTGTTTTAAACTTATTACGCCCCTTCAAATAAGGTACTTGGTAATGCGAATTGAATTATCGCAAAGTACTCTTCCAGAGTAGAATGGCAGATTTCACTTTTTATCGAATGGAAATACGAAATTTTCAATGAAAGATACGAACAAAACATCATTGTAAATGAGCTTGCAAGGCCAGACGCCTTACTATAATGTAATTCACCTTCGCTTCATTCAGATTACATAACGACCTTCAGCAAGTCAATATTTAAACCATCCTTCCTATGAACAAAACTGCACGGCGATAGACAAATTATGAAATCAATAGCTCGCCATCTTACTAAGGTTTAATGTGGTTTCTGGGAGGATTACTCGTTGATAACTTGATTGGTATGCAGCCCAACATGCCAGTTTTGCCCAGAAGCCTTCATAGTAGCGTATTTCAATCTGTGGACTGCATTACTTTTTCAAATTATAAGCTAAATGCAAATTTATAATAAAGAGATTTTGGTACTATAAACTTTGACAGAATTCTAAGCAATGCGTTTCTGATTGCGCTACGTGCCAAAAGATTAAAATCAACAGGTATATTTATTATAAGTTGGAACATTTCCAAACAATGACTTCAAACAATGATATTGTCCAAATTGACATTGTTCATCGGACTCAGGTCCTATTTATTAACTTACTTTTAATACTGATTGTTATATTTATTCGATGTTTTGCGACTTTAAACTTTGACATAATTTCAACAAATAAAATCGCCAATCGTTTTATTTCTGCATGGTTCGCACATTATGGTGATCCCAACGCGTTTGACAGTAGTATTTGAAATGCGTTCTCGTTCACGCTAATTTGTCTGCATATCAGCGTATGGCATGGACCTTCGTCTGCCAGGTCATCCTCCAGAATTAATGATCGTACAAGATGACCCAGAAGTTGGAGCTTCTCGCTTTCAAATTCATTTCAATATTAAATCAGCCCAGTATCCATAACAAGATCTTCGTCTATTTTTTGTACATTTGCAGCTCCATAGCTGCAGGAAAGTATTTGTTCGTAATGACGTTGCTGTAAAATTAATACATCTTATGTTTCGCAATCTTTACCAGAATTTACCTAGATGGCATAATTGTTTATTATCATGCATGTAAAAACACCTTACTCGCTAAGCGTAGATAAGTTGAATCCTATTATCAAACCACGTGACTTTGTCAACAAAAAGCATTCTGCATCCGTTTCTGTCATTTAGTTCCACCTAACAAGTTATAACTTACTTTGCTAGATATAAAACTGCTAGAATTTATTCCTTACGCCATTCATTTTTCTATGTTGTGCAAGTACTTTGTTCGCTATAAATTTGCGTTCTTTTTCACGTCATACGCGGTCAGTCATATTGATCCAAATTATTAAAATCTCACACGGTTCATTCAGTTCAAATCTATATATTGATTGTTAATTAAGTGAATGATGGACGGTTTGCTTGTATCATTAAATCTTTGAACTCACAGGGACTTATTTTGTTAACAATAAACAAATTATCTGTTGCATGTCAATCAGGATATCTCGGGACGTTAGAATGTATTTGTAATTATAATTTAATTACTTTTGTGAGTTTAATGATTTAAGACGCATATTTGATAGATCCATTGGTGTTTGAATTTGGTGGATTTCGTGGCTTTCACTGTTATGTCTCAAGAGATATTTTCAAGCTTCAGACAGTTTAGTCGATTACCTTGTTGTCGCAATGAGGGAAAGTGTGTTATATTCGGAATTTGATCAACAATATACAGTTTTAGGAAATTGGCAATATCGCAGCTAGAAATCTGAATAAACATGGTATTCACATAAATTAAAATAGATATGAATCGAAGATAAATATTTTTTGGACTCAAATCACATATGCTTTATAAAACAGAAATAAATAAGTGTATTTGCATAATAAAAGAAAATCATAAGACTCAGGTAGATGTATAAAATACAGCAATGCACACAAATCTTTTAGTAAACTAAAAGTGTATTATATGGCCTGAAGAGTTTTATTATTATTATCATCATAATTTAAATTATTTAAAGCAGTTGTAAATTATTTATTTACAAATACAATGAAATACATAATCTTACAATATCGTCCTCATGTAGATGCCATTTGGTCACTACCATAAGAGAGCCTCTGAGATGCCAGGCCCAGATAATCCATGCATGCGGTATGGTGATCTAATTTGGAACACTTAATTTCCTCTGAACTATCTTTTAAACTACATTTCTTAAGTCCACTGGCTAATTGCTCGGTATCCTCAATATTTAATAAACCTGCCATAATATTAGAATATGATTTCTTGCAATTTTTATATTATAACAATAAGTATGCTCACCAAATTACACTTATATCCACAGATGGGAGAACGATGCGGTGGAGACCTTGAAACAAATTTCCACGTCAATTACCTGAAGCAAATTTGAGTTCCTTCCCAATAATGTGTATTAGGAACGATAGACGAATGTCAATTTCAATTCTGTATTAACAAAGAGTACTCAGATAGAAACAGGCAGTATTCCGTTTGTGCAACTCAGCAACTCATATAAAACTCCCTTATAAAAATTCACCAAGAGAAATTAAAAAATCTTCGACAATATGAACAAAAGAAACTTCCAAAAAATTTACAATATTTTTTTACGAAACCAGCGATAACATCAAATGTCCAAAAAAAATTTATTTATTTTTATATGAGGAGTTAATTGATGTCCAATAATTTAATTAACCTCCACGCCCATTAGCGTTAATACACAAACGGAGTTTAATCACATGGATTATAATAGCAATCATTGAAAGATAAAAGAATGAAGAAAATTTACATTTACATACTTGTATAGTTTATTTAAAATTACAGAATTTTGCCAAAAGAAGTATGTAATGTAAGGTTAATCAACTATCATTCAAAAAACGTAAATGTATGTATCAGTTTATTATGTTAAGGCGGATAAAAATATATTTAATAAACATCAATATATTAAAAATTTTCACTCTATTTAAATGAAATAGTAAATTTATTCTGTTAAGAATGTTCACTAGAATATGAAGTATTGAATCATTTGACCAATATTTACCTTCATTTTTAAGTTATGGTTAAGCTGATACAGTGGTACCTCGAAATACTAGTGTAATTCGTTCCAGAATCGAGCTCGTAAGTCAATTAGCTCGTATCTTAAACGAATTTCTCCCATTTAAAATTACTTAATTTGATTTAATCCGTTCAGGAACTATGAAAAATCCCCAACATATTGTAAATTATGAACAAATAAATGTTTTTAAATAACAAATAAACGTGTATAGTTAGCAAATACATAACAAAATATGATGCTTCTTTTTTCACTAAATCGGCATAAATTGTCCGTGCCTTCTCGCATATTACCGTCTCTGTCAGTGTATCTCCTTCCAACTCCTTCTCTTTCACGCACACGTGCAGAAGCTTCTCCGTTTCCTCGTGGATATTTGTCCTTAATTGGGAAAGAATTGTGGCTCATTTGCTGGTGTAGCATTCTTGATGGCATCTTTCTGCTTCAATATCGTACAAATTGACGATGTACTACAGTCATAGATCTCTACGAGTTCAATCACTTGTACGCCACGCACATGTTTTTCTATTATTTATTGCTTTCGTTCTATTGGCATCATCCTATTCTTCCTGTCGTTATTGTCCTTAGCATTCACTTTCTTCGGACCCATGATAACACACAAAAAGGTCAGTAATCACGAAAAAATCAAGCCAAAAAGTGTACAGCGCACAAAATACACTCCCATTCAGGCGGTTAACACGTGCTAGTGAACGAGAGAGTCTCTCTCTGATGCTGCTCGACCCTGCGCACCAGCTAGCGGGACGCTCGTATCTCGGTTTTGGGCTCGTATATTGAACGAAAATATGGCCCGTGTTCCGGCTCGTATATAAAAAAAATCGTATTTTAGGCTGCTCGTATCTTGAGGTACCGCTGTATAACATTGTAGGAGACTTTTGCGAGACTAATTCTTCCATACATTAGTTTGGTAGCGGCTGTGGAGATCCGTGCACCTGATTAATCCCTGGCTTTTTTTCCCGATGGGTGATGAGAGAAGACCAATGCGAATGATTACATATGTATTGTAAAACAAACCTCGTCTGGAATCATAAGTAATCCAAATTGACCGTGCTCTAGACGGCAATAAATCAAATTTTAACACAAATGAGTATCTCAAACACCAGTCACAGTCAAACTAAATTGTCCGTATTCTAGACGGCAAAAGCAAAAACATTGTTCACCACGATGAATGTTTCATGCACAAGTCACAGTTAAACAAAATTGTCCATGCACTAGACGGTGGTAAGATGAACGCTATTTATAAATTTGCGTGTCTTACACACAAGCAATTATTCCTTCACAAATGTCTGAATTAAAATGAATATATGCAACCGATTTAAAATACATGATGATATGAACATAGTCACTGTTAAAATTTGTCACTGAAATTAATTGATGAAATTCATGTAAAGACTTCAACGACAAAAATTCACAAAAAATTAGTTCACTGTTTGCTGTTTTTAAATTATGTCATTATAATAATCCATTATTCTCTGAAATTCGGATAGGTATAGATAAATGTGAACATTAAATCCCTCGCGTAAACTGCGAATAATCCAACTGAGCGAAATGAATCCACTGTGACACAATAATCCACCGCGTGTTCCATGCGTATCGCGCGCGGTTCTGTATATTTAATAAACAACCCTATTAATTACAAATAAAATTGCAGTTCAAGAAATCTCAATTAAAACTGCTTGAAAATAACAGAGATTGTTTCTAAAATCACAGTTAAGAGAAATATTGTGTAAGAACAGAGTTAGATTATTTGACCTTAAAGAGCACTGTATTTGTCAAAATCGAACATCGTTGGGTTGTAACGCGGAGCCGCGTGTTACATACACCCCCCGACAATGAAAATTAGTACACAATGAAGGGGCTAACCTTACAGGAGGTGTTATTGCTCTGCCATACCGTGTAACGACTGATTTTGGCTCTGTCAACACTGATTCTGGTTCCTCTATATCTCGCGGCGGCGTGACGGCTTCAGTTGGCTCGGTTGTTGATGAGATGTCGGGCGTCAGTCTGTTGTCAGCAAGACTGTCTCGGGGTAGCGTTATCGTTTCTTCACCGCCTGATAGGTCAATATCGCGGTACAGCGGGTCATTTGGATCGACGTCGGCCGGGGATAGTCTGTGTTTGGAGACCGATTCAGCTTAGCCATTAATTTCCAAAATGAAGTAATTCTGATGTCGATTTAACACACAATAAGGACGCGCTTTGGTTTGGCGAGAATCCTGTTATCCATATCGTTGTTGACAAAGAACCATTTGCAGATGTCAAAATATTTGCGTTTATAAATTGGACCATGTTGCTGACTCGTAGGACAGATCGGCCGATTCTGAGCGTTATATTGTAGAAAACTGCGAATTAGAAATAGAAATGTCGGATCGTTCATCGTTATTGCAGTTTCAGAGCGTGATCGGACTAGTTCGCCAGGCAGCCGTAGACATTCGCCAAATACCATTTCAGCGGAACTACATTTGATCGGCTCACGAGGTCTTGTACGCATTGAAAGGAATACTCTCGGTAAAGCCGCAAGCCAATTTTCTTCTGGGCTAGCCCTGAGCGCCGCTTTCAGTTCTCGGTGTGGCCTTTCGACGAACCCATTTGCTCTCGGATTGGAGCCGCGGTCACGGAGTGTTTGACACCATAGTATTGCAGTACGGCTGCGAACTCTTTGCCAAGGAATTGTGCGCCACGATCGGTTGTCACTTCAGCTGGAGCACCAAACCGAGCGAACCAATTGAGCTCTAAAGCATAACAGTTTCTTGCCTCATGTCTGGCCTCATAACATCGAGTGGTGCGATCCCGTATTGACAGTAGATATTGCATATTGTTAACGGCAATTAAGGTTACCAGATCAACGTGTATGTGCGTATACCGGACTTTGGGCACTTGAATGACTTGTGGCGCCGTTTTTGTGTGTCTCGTCTCTTTGTCCAAAAGTACGTTCTGGATAGTATTTCCACTGATGCTTCGCCATATGGGTGGCTCATTGAATGGTAACTTCAAAGATCTTGTGACGGAGTTTTTCAGGTATAAACGGCCGAGGGCTCACGCCAGTTATTTCACTCTGCAGCAGAGTTCCATCATAATCAAGTGTTTTCAGTCGATTGACATAAATGTCCGACGTGATGGATCATCTTGCTGAGCTGCTTGCAATTCCTGAGTGCTTATAGGTGAAGGACAAAATGTTAAGGCACAAAGATCTGCAGGACGGCTTAGGAAGTCTGCGACAACATTTTCTTATCCTTTGACATGAGTGACTTCATATTCATACTCGTGTATTCGTGTAAGTTGAGAGTTAACACGTCGTGAATATAAATACTCTTTCTTTCCTCTCAGCATCGGAAGTAGAGGAAGAGGGTCTGTGTAGATCTTGAACTTTCGGCCATCCAGATAGGTGTGGAAGTGTAGGATCGACTGGTAGATTGCGAGTAACTCTTTTTCTAATGTATCAGATCGCGTCTCGCAAGTTTGTAGTTTTTGCGAATAGAAAGCGATAGGTTGGTGTATTCCAATGATGGATTGTTGAAGTACTGCGCTTATGGCAACGTCGGACGCGTCAGTTACCAATTCAAATGTTGAGACCAATCCGGGGAATATAGCATAGTCGCTTTGCATAGGGCCCTTTTGGCATCTTCGTAATCCTGCACGTCGTCCACGTTGAGCTGAATCGGTTGTGATTTCTTGACGAAACGGCTTTCTGGCACGATATATTTGTGAAGAGATGCCAGAATCTTGGCAAGACAGGGTGCAAATCGAGAATAGTAGATCATCTTGCCCAAGAATCGTCGTAATGCCCGAACGGTGTTTGGGGGCTGTAGATCTTGAATAGCACGAACCTTAGTAGGTAGAGGTGTCATGCCCTCTTCGGAAATTTGATGACCGAGGAATTCAATTGATTTCTGTGCAAAGACGCATTTGTTGCCATGAAGTCGGAGGCCATAGTCTGCTAGACGTGTGAGCAGAATCTGAATATGTTGTATCTGTTCGGACATTGTGTTTGAGAATACAAGGATGTTGTCTAGATATGGAATTACAAATGGTAGACCATCTCGTATTTCGTCCATAACGCGTTGGAATGTTTGCAAGGCATTCTTGAGACCGAAAGGCATATAGTGATTTTCGTGCGTGCCACCTCCTGTGAATCTCAGTGCAGTATAAGATACGGAGTCTTTGCCCATCTATACTTGATAGTAGGCTCTCACTTGTTCAAGTTTTGAATACAGAGCATGACCGATAGCAGATCTGAGTAGGTCAGTTGGATTTGGCAGGATGTACGAATCGGACTGTGTGCAAGAATTGAGAATACGATAATCCCCGCACACCCTGAATGTTGCTGGTTCACACTTTGGTACCACTACTACAGGCGACGCAAAACGTGAGCTTGATCGTGTACAGATTCCTTGTTGACGTAGCATGGCTAATTCTTGCTCGGCAGCCTTATGTTTGTGTGGTGCCAATGGACGTGCTCGTGGAGAATGAGGAAGTGGTTTCGACAAGATGATACGATGGGCTGTGATGGCACGCTTCCTCTTGAGATCGGGCATGAAGGAGATAGGTTTGAAAATTTCTTCATGACGTTTCAGAACATCGTCCAGTTGCGGTACATGAGGAACTGGAGGAATAAGCTGTATAGATGAGACTGCTTCGGCGCGAGTCGTATGTTTTAGCGCTGATATAAGCAACTGATTGTCTGCAGTGCGTATCTCTCGTGTTCTTGGACGAATGGTCAGGTCGAAGTGTTCGAGAAAGTCACGTCCAATGATGTTTCTTGTCGTTTTGGCGATGATGAACGGATAATTGAAACATCTTTTTGAGTTGGAGAACGAGATTGTGTGTACTCGTACCTCAAACGTCGCTATGTTGGAGCCATTGGCGCAGGTCAGACTGCTGGTGTCGACTGGGTGGGTGGGTTCAAAATAATTGTGGCGTAGTAAGCTTACATCTGATCCAGTGTCTATGAGAAATAATTCGCCAGAGGTTGCGTCACGGATGAGAAAAGATGTTGATAGTGGCAACTGACGATGAGACTGGTTGCTGGCATTTGGGCGTTTGAAGCATGACTTGACTGGAGCCGTCGCTGTAAATACAATAGTTTGATTGCGCTCTA